>JAPYZJ010006941.1:0-30234 GCA_030522765.1 Ophioninae sp. B BG-2022a | reverse complement strand
ATCGTTCTGTACCATTTGTTGTATTTCGACTCCCTTATCCTGTCCCATCTCTCCCTCTTCTGTTTCCTCCTGTCTTCCTTTTCCTTCTCTTCGTATCCCCCCCCCCCCCACCTGCTCTCCCTCCCCCCCTGTTCCATTATCTGTAATTACTGTTTGAGGAGTCCCCATTTATTTATCAGACTATGTAGCGCTCTTTTTATGCACATTCCGTCGGCCTTAGCTAATGGAAAGCATTCGATATATCGCATATATACGTCCTCGCAAACGAGTATGTAACATTTTCCGTATTTCGAGCGTGCGAAGGGCCCTAATATATCGATAGCAACTGTTTCCCAATGCCTCGTAATTTCACGCAGGTATGCTAACCCGTGCAGTGGCATGTTGTCTGGCTTAGGTTTGACACTCCCCAATATAGCGCTTAACATCGCCATGCATCCCGGACCCGCAGAAGTGCTTCAGAATAAAATAATACGCCTTCCTAACACCCTGGTACGCGGCTTGAGGTGTGTCATGATATTGTCTGATAATTGGGAGGATTCGGTTCTCCTTCAAAACTATTTCCCATGCATTATTATTCCCGATAATTTCTTCTATTCAATTAGGCTTGTAATAATAATTAATATAATTGTATTTAGTACGTTATGACGTGATTTTTTGGGTCGCGTCACAAAAGTTGCCCCGTTTGGCCGCCCGAGTAGATAGGCTACCGATTACGTATGAGTTTGGCGATTTCGGGTAGGACTTCCCATGTAGCTTGTTTTGGGGTTATCTTGGGTTTGTTTGGGTTCTGCGTTTATGATTATTTTTGGGTTGGGTATCGATAAGTTTGGGTTTTGTTTGCGTAAACTTTGGGTTAGGGTTGGGTGCAGAATTTGGTCGAGTGGTGTGTCGTTAAAAGTACCGAGCAATCTGGGCGGAGGGACGCACCCAACAGAGGATCTCGGGGAATCGATGCATGCCCGACTAAGACGTCGGCACCCCCATCGGAATGGTTCATCGTGCTGAAGAGTAACTTGTTTGGTTACAGGCGGAGGCTTCTTTAAAGAAGCCTTTTTTTGCTTTCGCACGATGACCTGGGGTTGCGATCTCTGTGAGATTCACGTTCACCGTTCGAGAGAAGTCCCCGATTAGTTACTGATATGTTACTGATTTCTAGAGTAACTCGGGCAGAAGCTATGGATACGCGAGAAATATTCTACGCGAATATTCCTGTTCGCGAAATAATATTTCAGATTCGAAATAAGGTTCACGATTTCCGGAGGCGATACTTGCGACGTATCGCTTCGAGAAAGAGCTCTCGCTACACGAGCGCATTTACCGTTGGGGGGGGAGCGCGCTCGACGCTGTTCTCGCGCGCCAGCGCTAGCCGCGCGAAGCGTTACAGGTCGTTACAAAGGTGTTCGAGATCACTCGAACCCTCAGCTCCCGATTATGAATTCTTCGAGAGAGTAATCTCTAGAGAGTCTTGTTCTGGTCTTCGTCGCGGGCGGACGTGTTCCGTTGGCGGAGCGATCACGCTTCGGAGTTGAGACGCCTCGTGCCCCGACTCTCGATAAGTCTCGGATTGGTGATAAAATCGGTTCCCGTGACATGTCAAATGTCAGTTCTCCCACAATAAAATAAAAATCATTTCATTTTATTATTGTTTTCGAAAGTGATCACAAGTTTGGGTTTGTTTTTTTTTTGTGTTTTGAATCGATGTTTCGATCGCTTCAGTTGCGTGAGTTTAGTATTCTCACACGGATCCTCATACAATCGTGATAGCGCGTCAGGCACTTCGGTCGGCGATCGTAGGCGATGCTCTATCGCAAGGTCATGCGGCAGTAGTTCTACCGCCCATCTCGCTAACCCACCTATTAGATTCTTGAGAGTATGGAGCCACTTTAGACTAGCATGGTCCGTAACTACCATAAAATATGTACCTTCTCGGTAATGTCACAATTCGCGTACCGCGTGTACGACAACTAAGTATTCTTTTTTCCGTAGTGGTATAGTTTCTGTCGGCATCCCTAAGATAACTGATTAAGCACGTTATTAAATGTTCATTACTTCCATATTTTTGTATTAGTATAGCTCCTGGACCTGTTTCACTAGCGTTCAGTACACGACATGTCTAGCTACGGCGGAACTAGTATGAACGCCTTTGCAAACGCTTGCTTGACCCTTCTGAATACATTCTCGCATATCTTAATCAAAATCCATGGTACCTTCGGGCTAGCTAACTCATTTAACGGTCTCTGCACCGTCGCGATATCTCGCAGATGTCGGCGATAGAAGTTCTCAGAGCCATTGAATCTGCGCAATTCTTTAGGATTACGCCGGTGTGGATAATCTACGATTGGTTTAGGACGCTCGAGATTTGTTTTTAATCCATCTTTGCTTAGCAAGGGACCCCAAATTTGACGGTTTGTCACGCAAAACGCGATTTCTCCCTGTTAATTGATAAACTTGCCTGCTGTAAAACGCTGAATAAAAGGTCCACCAGCCCGATATGCTCTTTGAATGATTCCGAAATCATTACCCGATCATCGAGATATAAGCGAACTGGTTTGCATACCTCTCGGGCGAATTACAGGCTCGAATGTCCTCAACGAGTTTGCTTTTCAACTCGTCCATAAAACGCTGATATGTTGCTGGCGTATTTGTAAAACCATATGACATGCTCATGTATTCGAAAAGGCCATGCTCTTCTACTACTAATACCGTGTACTTCCTAATATCTCCGTGGATAGGAATTTGGCGGAACGCTTCACTTAGATCGAGTGTACTAATTACTCGGCGTTTAGTCATAGAATCGGGTATTTCGTCCATCCTCCGTAAAAGGTACGCGGATTTTTTCATTACGCAATTCTGCCGCCGGTAATCCACGCAAAACCTATATTTCCCGTCGTTCTTCAGCGCGAGAACTGGAAGGGGGCGGGGGCTAGACCATGCGCTATTAGTTGGCACTATCAATCCCTTCTGAAGCGGTCTATCCATTTCTTCGTCTAAAACGTTAGTTATCGCGGGGTACGCGATAAACAACCCCTACGATAAGGCTTTTGCTTGATTGGCGTCTCATCTATCAATTTAATTACGTGGAACGTCGCTGTCGCACCTGCCGCTCCTGCGTTTTGCACCCCCTCCATTCGTTCACTCGAAAATGATACGAGCTGAACTTGCTCGGCGGATCTCAATAACATAGTCCTTGCCATTTGTCGTGTTTGACGTGATAAAGTTCATACCTAACATAATCGGGGAACTGCCTATAACGTATCGGGGAAATGTCTATAACGTATGTACCATCTTGTACGCCTAACCACTCATGAAGGTGCGGTCATTGCCGGTGTCTAGTATTCCTGAAACGGCGAAGTTCCCTATCCTTACTGATACTGGAATGATCCTGCGCTCGTGGGCGGGCACCAGTAGCACGTAGCCCTTGAAAATGCATCTCGTCCCTGTTTCCCCTGCGTAATATTGCGCGCAAAGGGCCTTTCTATATTTGTCGATTGTAAGTAATGCGTAACTCGATAATGGGTGCGAACTGGCACTACTAACCTCAACGGTCAAGGTTAGTTTACCCTCATCTTTCGTGTACTCATCTTCCGATGCGCTAAACGCCACCTTTTCCATAATGAATTGTTCCGTCAATACCTTTGTACCTCGAATCGTATATTTGAGCTACATGGATCCACATATATGTCCATTTTTAAACGGTTTTATTTAGCTTAACCCGTTTGTTTTATTCTTTCTTGGGTCAAATTGAGCATTAAAATTTCACCCTCTTCCTGTCAACCGATTAATTTGAAATTTAGTGTACACTTTGGATTTTGGTGACAATACAATTATGTTTATTTAATATCATTGTGAATTCGAGATGGCCACCGCTACAAAATGGCGGATAATCTAGTTTTTATCAATCCCATCAATATGGGTATCAAATAAATAGGCTTAACAAGTACAATACAATGTACTATACAACATTGAAATCTAAGATGGCCGCCGCTGCAAAATGGCTGATAACCTTTTTTTTATCAATCCCATCTATACGGGTATCAAGTAAAAGAGCTTGATAAGTAGAATACAGTGCACTATACAACCTCAAAATTGAAATCTAAGATGGGCTCTGCCACAAAATGGCATATTATTAATTGGATCGTTAAGTTTAGGCATCGAAACTGAAATGTCGGTATCTGATTAATCCAGTCTGAATCCACCAAATTTGGTAGAGTAAGATCTTTGCAGGGATTACGTTTGGAGAAATTGGACTGCAATAAACTAACGGGCAAGAAACCTAGCAATAATGAGGCACTGAATGAATTAAACAGAATGCGAAATAAAAACTAAAAACTAGAAAATAAAAAATGATAAAAAACGTTTCAAGTTAAACGGTTTTATGTTAAACATACATTGTAATGTCTAAAATAAATAAATGTACTAAAAGTTAAAAAATAATAAAATAGATACAGTCGTGGGGCACGTCAATTACCACTTGCCTACTTGCCACTCGTCCATCTTTGCCGGTAGGACAGCTACCTTATTATAGACGATCGTAGATAATTGACGTGCCCAATGTTTTATTTTAGTCTAGTCTATGCATATGTTTATAATGCCCACGACTGTATCTATTGTATTATTTTTTAGCTTTTAGTACATTTATTTATCTTAAACATCACAATCTATGTTTAACATAAAACCATTTAACTTAAAAAGTTTTTTACCGTTTTTTCTTCCGTTAACACGATCCTCTTTTAGATACTTTGTCCCGCTTTGTTGTGTATGGTGTCAATAGGTTGTAGCATAGTATAACATAGCATTCAGGCTGCCGCTTAGGCTCGGGACATGCTCGTGCTATGTGTTCACCATGATGGCAAATAATGCTTTTTCCATTGTTCGGATCGCTTACCCTCCTGCTGATGAATTCACGTGCCCTCTCTGACTTAGACGGTCTTAGTGATCGCGTCGTCTCGTCCTTCGCCTTGGCCTCGCTCGTCGCCTTCGGTTTTGTCGCTACGACATACCTAGATGCTGAAATCGTTCGCTGCGTTCTGCCAGAATTTTCTCGTAGTAGGGACGGTCACGGGGCAGCTTCTTATCTGAGTACTGCGTCGCCGGCATTACCCCGCTCGCCAAATCCTTCGACCACAAGCCGACGAGTAGTTCGGATTTTGTCTCGCGGACGGTGAGCTGTTAATCGGAACATAGTTTAAATTCGGCACGGAAATAAACAGTAATGATCTCTATCCTTCCTTAGGACCTAGCTCCCATCCATGCCCAACCAGTGCAGCCAGATCGCATGCAAAACTTACTGCCTCTGTAGGGTCTTACTTGCTGATCACACAATCATAGGAGCTCCGTGAACGAGCGACGCTCGTTCGGACAGGCGCTCCTATGATTGTGTATCGGCGTGTAAGACCCTGGAGAAGGCGTACGTTGTACACGCGATCTGGCTGCACTGTGCCCAACGCGCTGATGCATCGTGTCGTATCTGTTATTATTATCACATATAAAAAAATGGTAGGAAAGTCAAAACTGTACATTGAATATTTGTTTAAAAGAATACTTGGGGTATGATCTACAATCGATATCGAAGCTAAAAATATAGTTTTTAGAATTTTTGTCTGTTTGCATGGATGTATGTCCGGGATAAACTCACAATGTACTGAATGGATTTACGTCAAATTTAGCACGAACATTATTAAGAAGTCGGGTCACATATAGGCTACATATTATCACGCTGTCACCTACGTGGAACGAGCAGTGAACGAGCTCGCAAGCCACACGCCGCCATCGTGGGCGGCCGTGTGGCTCGAATTTTCATACGCACGATTTAAGAGCGAATTCCGCGAGTCCTCATGACGGCCCCTACCGCTTCTCCTCCTAACACTTTCGTTGAGGATTCTATTAAGAGGGGGCAGTACACCCTCCTCCTCTCGACCGCCGATCGCAATAATAGCATTCCACGGATATCTGAAATCATCAGAATTTCTCACAGCTCATCAACTCATCGGCTCATCAGAATTTCACAAACTCTGACCAGGCAATGTGAAATGGATAGACGAATAGCTGTCTTCTCATCAAATGTCTCAAATCGAAAAAAAAATTACAGTTTGTATTACGATGCGTATTTTAGGAGATCGGTGGGAATTTACAATTTGTAGGTATTTGTTTACGATTTCGAGATAATATGGTCCGACATTTGTAGCTGCGTCTAAGTTTTGTCGCGGGTATCGCCTCCTCTTAAGACCCATGTTCAGGACTTCACATGCCACGAAACGTTCAAACTCGGATTCCTTGAGCATTTACACGCACTTTCTGGATTCTGTTCGTTTCGTGCTTAGAGTCACATGTCCTGTCCTGCGTACGCGCTCGCTTAATAGGCGATTTTTTTTTTTGGTGTAACTCACTTCCACTGTTCCCTCTTCAAACAACCGGAGCGTCTTATTTTTGCTATTTACTCTTAAATTTTCCGGAGTGTTTCACTTCCACTGTTCATTTCTTCGTATCCCACTTCTGAGTTACCATCTTTCACGCGCCAAGACGGGTGACGCCGCCTCCGAATCGAACGTTCGCTTGCGTTTTTAGAGTCCGCAACCCGATAATGGAGGGGCACAAGTGGCGTGGCATTTCACCGTGTGCCACCACCGCAAAAATGTAGCCGGTGCCACTTTTTTACACAGCGAGTAGTATTTATTGTAAATAGATATACACTACCGCTCAAAAGTTTGGATACACCAGTCGATATATTCTCCTGCAGTTAAAGTTTGATAGCTCTCCCAAAAAAAAAGATATTCGAAAATCCAAAGCAGCATTTTAAAGAAGATATATCAGGCTTCAGTTTACTGTATTTTAATATTTTTTTCAATTTTTTTTTCTACCCCGTACGGATTTTGGTACGTGGCTGTTTTAGCCTTTTTTTCGACACTCGCAAATCCGACGCCGGTTCTAAGAAAATTTTTTTATTTTCTTTTACTCATAAAAAAAAAACGACAAATTTTGCAAAATTCAAAATAACCCGAGAACGATAGGTTTTAAGAGAAAATGTTATGAATACAAAAAACTGCGTATTTCCATAATAAATGGCCGGAATTTCTTCAGAATTATTTCCTGACATTTATTTTTTTCACGAGTATATTTTAAAAATTTACGAGTAAAATTTTTTTCTTTCAGGCCTATAAAATGTTTTAAGGCACTTATTATTAAAACATTACCTTAAACCTACCTACCTTACATTACCGTCAAACATTTTATTGACCTGAAAGAAAAAAATTTGGCTCGTAAATTTCGAAAAAAGTACTCGAAAAAAAAATGTCCGAGAAAAATTCTGAAAAAATTCCAGCCGGTTTATTATGAAAATACGCATTTTTTTACATTCTTAACATTTTCTCTTAAAACCTATGGTTCTTGGGTTATTTTGAATTTTACGAAATTTGTCGTTTTTGGCAAAAAATGAAATAACTCGCAAAAAAAAAATCGCAAAAAAAAATTTTTTTAATCAAAATGGAGCTTCTGTGTGCCCTTTCAAGTTTTTGTGAAAAAAAAATAAAAAAATTTTCTTAGAACCGGCGCCGGATTTTCGAGGGTTGAAAAAGGCCTAAATACGGCCGCGTACCAAAATCCGTACCGGGTAGAAAAAAAATTGAAAAAATACTACAATACAGTAAACTGAGCCTGATATATCTTCTTTAAAACGCCGCTTTGGATTTTCGAATATCTTTTTTTTTGGCAGAGCTGTCAAACTTTAACTGCGGGAAAATATATCGACTGGTGTATCCAAACTTTTGAGCGGTAGTGTATACAGTGACCGGCGAAATGAAGAGACCATGTGCCATTTTATCAGATTTTTACCTTAAAAATCATTTAAAAATAAATAATTATGAGATATTCTTACATATATGATTCGTTACTACCTGAATTCTGATTGTTGTGAAATTTAAGAAAAATCACAAGATTATCTAGTGAAGTTTCACATTCATTATTAAGAAAGAACTTGAAAATATGTATGACAAAAAAAAGAGACCGTTTTTCATTTAACACAAAATAGTAAAAGCATATCATTGCCGAATTACAACTAATATTTAGTATGGCCTCCTTTAGCCTTTAACATAGCTTGTAGTCGTCGAGGCATACTCTAGACAAGATTTTTATGGTGGTGTTCGTCGATTTCCTCCCAGGTTTTTATCAGCGCCACAAAATAATTCTCTTTTTTGGTCACATTTGTTTTGTCGATATGGTCTTCCAAAATTTACCATCAGTTTTCTATAGGATTCAGATCCGGTGATTGTGGAGGCTATTACAGAATATTTATTTTGGTTTTTTTACAAATTGTTTAATTTTTTCGCCGTATGCTTGGGATCGTTATCTTGTTGGAAAGTAAAATCCTCTTCTAATTGGAGTCGGAGCAAGGACGTTTCCAAATTTGCGGTGAGAATATCAACGTACTTATCTGCAGTCAATATTCCATTGATTCTGACTAATCCGCCAACTCCAGTCCAAGCGAAAAAGCCCCAACCCATAACGTTTCCGACTCCGTATTTCACAGTACGTTGCACATGATTTTGTTTATGTTCCTCCCCGCTTTTGCGCCACACTCTCAATCTCCTTTTATGTTAAATAATTCAAATTTGCTCTCATCGGACCATACAACTCTTTTCTAAAACGCGACAGGCTTGTCCAAATATTTTTTCGCAAATTGCAAACGTTTCTATTTATTGCGCTTGCTAATGAAAGGCCGTTTACGAGCGATTCGGCTATGCAAACTTGCTTCACGGAAACTGCGCCGAATCGTTCTGTGTGACATATTTAGCTGAAGTTTTTCTTTCATCGCTCGTACCATTGACGTTGGATTTTTCTCACATTGCCGTACGCATGCGAGTATCGTCATGTCGCGTTGTCGCCCGCTTCCTCCCTCCACAGTCTCTGTCCAGAACAGATCCCGTCTCGCGAAATTTTCTCCACAACTTCTTCACTTGAGTCTTGCTAACACTGAATTTTTCAGCTACTTTCCATCGTGAAAAAAACTCTATGTTAATGAATATAATAATGGGAATATAAATATAGTTCCGACTGCAGTCGTGCGCGCTAGGAATGCGCCATAGCGCATGCCTAGCGCGCCCTGTTTGTTCTGTCGGAATGCACATAAATTTGGTCGCAATTTATTCTCAGAGACCAGCGCTGGCGCAAATTTGTTTGTTGGTTTTTTGAGACGCTTGGTGCACATCTTGAAATCACCTACTGAATAATTGTATACAGGCGATTACCAGAGGTTGAGGAAGAAATCTTGGTTAAAAAAAAACCAAGGACAAAACTAGAGGAAATCTTGGTTTTTTAGTAATAACTTTGGTAAATCTTACCGAATTCGGCGTAATAAATATCACATTTCTAAAAGTACCTATGATGTATTTATTTCCAGATTCAATGGCATTTTCGGGAAAAGTTGTACTAATCTCGGGTGCTAGTTCTGGCATTGGAGCCGCAACAGCTGTGCATTTGTCAAGTCTAGGAGCACTTTTATCTATTACTGGACGCAATCTTGAAAATTTACAAAAAGTTGCAAATCAATGTCAAGGCCCGAAACCATTTGTCATTCCTGCTGAACTTACCAACACCGGTGATACGGAAAATGTCATCAAATCGACAGTTAATCATTATGGAAAGTTAAATGTGCTGATTAATAATGCTGGAATTCTGGAAAACGGAAGTATCGAAAATACCAGTTTAGAACAGTTTGACAGGTACACGGTCAATTCTTTATTAGTGTAATGTCGGCACTTTATTTCATGTGGCCACAACGCCACTTCTATTTACTTGGTACAAAGCATTGTTATCTTTGATTTTTCAGAGTTTTCGATACAAACGTCAGATCCATGTATTATCTGACTATGCTTGCCGTACCATATCTGGTTGAATCGAAAGGCAGTATCGTAAATGTTTCTAGCGTCAATGGCTTGAGATCATTCCCAGGAGTTCTTGCATATTGCATGAGTAAAGCAGCAGTTGATCAGTTTACCCGATGTGTTGCTATGGAACTTGCCGGCAAACAGGTAACGAACAATAATTTATTTTTTGTATTCGGATTAAACTAGCATTTCAGTTTTCTTGACCATGATGTTCCTGAAATCCAAAAATTTCTAGAAATACTTATTAATAGCATTTTCCGCAGTCCCATTGGAGAACAGCGCCACATAATATGTACCATACCATATACGATAATACACTACCGGAAATAATTAAAGGATAAAAAAAACATGCCAAATTTCAGCCGTTTTTGAAGCGTCAGTATCTTCGTCAAAAATTGTCATATTAGACTGCGCAAAAAAGTAATGTGAAACTTTAAGTGTCGAATTTCGAGATTTTATGGTGAAAAAATTTTAGAAGGCACGTGTATCGCTCAATCCTGAAGAATACAGTGGAAGAATAATTTTCCAAATTTAATCGGTTTTTTTTCTGGTGCAAAGACTTGGAAACATTTTCTTTGATACATCTCAATACGTCCATTTTTCGCTGAGATATTGAACTTTGAACGAAAAAGGATCATTTTGTCTGTGACCATTGATATCAACCAATGGTCGCACAGAAAATTAAGGGTCGGAAACTTGAAGAAATCCTCTACAAAGCTTAAGCATTCATTTTTTGAAAAAAACATTTCATTCATACGCTACATCGTTTTGGAAAATACGAAGAAAAATAGGGATTTTACGTTGTTTTGGAAAATGACCGGCTAAGTTGAAATTATTGCGGTTTTCATTAACTTGAAGCATGCATTCTACAGCTTAATACACCCATAAAAACTCCAGCAAGTTTCAACTGAATCCATCGAGCCATTTTTTTGTTTCATTTAATCAAACTTTTGAAAAAAATTAGAGGATCACTTTTTTGTTTTCAAATGATCATAATCTTTTTCATGATCATAATCTTTAACAATATGAAAAATATCTTTTCCTTCACTTTTTCACGTTTGTTTTTATGAAAACGTTCAAATTAATGGAAAATTTTTTTTTTCCAAATTTCGAAAAAAAATGTTTGTTGGAACTTCTTTTTTGAAATTTTTTTTTAATTCATACAGGGAATGTAAAAATTAATCACCGCCGGCATTAGCATTATTCAAAGCGTAATACTAATGCCTGCACAACGTCCAATTACGTGGATATTGCGGTGGCGAACTTACGCTTCGTGTGTGTGTGTGTGTCACGCCTCAATAATTTCAATTTAGCCGGTCATTTTCCAAAAAAACGTAATTCTTTTTTTGGTTTTTTCAAAACGATTTAGCATGTGAAAGACATTTTTATTTCGGAAAAAGAATGCTTGAGCTTTGTAGGGGATTTATTCAAGTTTCCGAAACCCACCGTAAATTTTCTGTGCGACCATTGGTTACTGAGATATCAATGGTCAAAGACAAGATGATCCTTTTTCATTCAAAGTTTAATATCTCAGCGAAAAATGGACGTATTAAGATGTATAAAAAGGGAAATTAAATCTGAATAAACAAGGTATTTGATCCTTCCAGTGAATTGATCCAAAAAAATTTCGAAATCTTTGCACCAGAAAGAAAAACCGATAAAATTTGAGAAATTTTTCTTTTACTGTATTCTTTAAGATTGAGCGATGATCGTGGCTTTGAAAATATTGTCATTATGGAATCTCGAAACTAGAGACTTCAAGCTTCAACTTGCTTTTTTGTTCAGTGCGATGCGATCATTTTTGACGAAAATACAGCGATCTGAAAAACTGCTCAAATTTGGCATTTGTTAAATCCTTTAATTTTTTCTAATAGTGTATTTAAAATTTTCAGTATATAAAAGAGGGCCGCTATCTGGCTCAAACAAACCCACGGATTTCCTAAACGGCTATTCAAAACTGCACGCAATTTGACCAAACAATGTCAAAATAATATACGAACGACGGTCTTCTCATGAAATTCCATGAATTGAAAAAAATATTTTATTGCCATGCTAAAGACGTATTAGCAATGATGGAGAATAAAGTTTGGTTAACGATTTGGAGGGGAGGAGTGTCAGGTAGGCATATTCAACACATACAATTTAGGACCATAATCATTACATTGCATCATATATTTCAGGAAATCCGTGGGTTTGTTTGGGTTAGTAAGTAATTGTTTACGATTTTAAGACAATCTCACACGAGATTTGTGAAACTTAAATTCCGTGCACGCCATTGAGGTCGCTCATCTCCGAATTGTCTGTGTGTATGTATTTTTATGTACATTCTCATAGTCGAGGCCCTTTGAATACGTGGGACAATGTTGTCGAGTGGTAGGTTTCAGAAGCTCGCATCTGTGTTGCCCTATTGACGCGAGTCAGAGCTGGATCGAAGTTTTGTTGCCGTTGCGGTAGCATTTTACGAACGTACGACTAGGTCTTTGGGGTCAAGAAACAATATTAAGTTATACTATTTACAGCTGTTCGGATAAGTGTTCACTTGTGTTGAATATTCATATTATACAGGGTGTCCAACGAAAGAATGTCATCTGTAAAATGAGGGGGTGGGGATGACATTCGGGGAGATTGACATAAACATGTTCCCAGATCAACCTCTGAGATGTTATTAATTTTTAAAGACAGCCAATCAGGCGCGCCTGTTCCGTGAGCTTACGTCGGTGAGCAACACGCATAAGTGGTAGTGCGCGCCGGACTGGTATACCCACCATGCGGTCACCCCCGCTCGTCTGTGTAAACGTTGGAGTGTGTGGGGCTCTGTTCACTTATTGGCCCGTTAGATTTTCCACCGTTTTACTTTTTTTCTTTTATTTTTAGAGAGAGCATATCCGGGAGCAATCCGTCCATACTTATGTGCCAACTAGATACGTTGTAAGCGACAACCGGTTCTTTCACAACTCGTTCTTCTTGGTTTATTTCAAAAGTATTGCCACGTCCAGGGGAAATCCAGATAATGTTTTGCCTATTATAGCGAAAATCCTGTATGTTACGTCTCAGCCTATAATTTTTACTCTCTCGAATCAAAATTATCTATGCACATACCCACGATAGTGGCACCCCCATTTGTCGACAAACCTTATCTCATAAAGTCTATGTACGCAACAGTCAAAATGTAACACAAAACCCAGAGTGGGAAAGCGGTTTGCATCCGGTCCCATGCACTAAATCACCGATAATACCCAAATTTATGAGCGAATGCGCTTGCAGCGTCACAAGAGAAACCTACTCAGGGAAATTCTCGAATAGAAACAACGTAAGGCGAAAGCAACACAGACCTCCACTGTCAATCCAAAATAGAACTCACACAGAGTCCTCCAACTTCCACCCGGTCGTAAAAACCGACCCTTGGCCTACGAAAAACACACGCGCTAGAAATAATTCTCTGAAATGAAACAGCAACTGTTTTTGTGTCAACCGCGACTTAATACGAAATCCGAAAGCAATCTCCCCTAATCTTTTATCCAACCAGGAAAATCTACATAACTTTTACGACGGATTATCCAATACCTACAAAACGCATCACCCAACATGTATTCTCCCGAAAGCTCCTTTCCCTCCCAAAACCGAACTCTCGTCGTTTATGTAAGACGAAGGAGCGTCACTCTGTAATCAGTCTGCGAATCGAAAAGTCGACTTACTCCAACAATATTCTGTCCGCGTAACACTCTGTTATATTTCGCACTTAACTGTATTTAACCGATGGATATAAATATTTATAATGAATTCTTTACGTAAAAATTACAACGAAATCGATCGTAACCAAATTATTCGATCAAGTATCGGGCGAAGTTAATTCTCAAACTAGAATACACACCTCAAATCGTATAAACTCAATTGTTATTAAACTGTGTTCGGTACTCGCGTGGCAACCAATTAAGACTCACAGCGCAACTGTCAGTCTCATTTCGAATTCGCGCACAAACACGGCAACCTCGCGAGACCAATCTAAATCTCCTCTCCGGGACGTAACATGTATTTCAACAATTTCAACTAGTATGCGATTTATACGCATTGTTTACGAAAAACATCATGGAAAGTGCCGCATTGCAGCCTAGACAACATATCACTAAGAAGTCAAAATGCGGCTTTATTCTTAAGACCCTTAGACATAATAATGAAGTTACATGAACCATACTGTGACCGCAAATTCGAACACAATTAAGGGGAGATCGGAAAGGGAGGGACCGCGACGACCGCGAAATCCCGTCCTCATCCGTCCTAACAATTTTTATGAGGGCGCCAGCCGAAAATCGGTACGTCAGGATGGAGAGGATTCGAGGACAGGAGCAGCTCGGCGGCTTGTAGAAAGGTGGTTCGTCGACCGCACACACAGCACACAAAAGAAAAATGATCACTCCATGTTTCGCGTATAACGATTTTAATTATCACAAGAATAACTTAGTCGCGTGAATAATTTTCGACTTCTCCTTCCCTTCCTTTTGTTTTATATATTTGCGTAATGAGCGAAACGCAAGACACGCAACCGTGACCGGGGCCTTCGCGCACGCACACACAATCTTCGCAGGCTCGTGTCGGCCTCCTCTCTCTCTCTCTTTCTCTTACCGGCCAAGCGAATTATAAAACCGATCCTCCCGACAGTCCGTTACTCGGCCGAGCACTGTTCCTCTAACGATTTATCCCCCCCCGGTGACCGCACCCACTCACAACTATCTCGACTGCCGATCTCCCCACGCTCATACCGCGATTTTCTTCGCCGGGAGGGAGGACGCCCGAGTGATCGAGTCGAGGTGTCGAGACGCCGCGCGGGTACGAATCCGCATCCCGCTGGAAGACGGGAGGCCAATTCTATACATCGCCCTTCGGTCTTCCCCCACACTTCTTTTCCGGCAACGCGGACCCCGTCGATATGATGCTCATCCGGCAACGCGGACCCCGTCGATATGATGCTTATCCGGCAACGCGGACCCCGTCGATATGATGCTTATCCGGAATCGTAGATCCCGTCAACACGATTCCTTCGCTTTACTTGTGGACTCTATCAACACGAGATTTTTAAGTAATTTGCGGACCCCGTCTGCGAGATTTTAATACCCGCGGACCCTGTCTACGCTAGGCTTGTAAAATGGTGTGAACCGCTGTTCGACGCCACGCGAGATCTCCTGTGCGCGACCGCAATGCCATTTCCCGCCGGGCCGTTAGTATTCGCGGAAACACAACTATCGGGCGGCCGCAACGATCTCGAGGACACAGTAAAACGCAGCTAAGGCTCACCGGCTTTATCACGCTTCAATCCGCGTTCACGTAATCCACACGTCTCGCACAAGACCTAGCAGGGAGATGTCTTCCCCGATTTCACCGGTAGTCTTCCGGCCGTGCCACGCACGCCCCTTCGTGGCCCGGCCTAAAAGGCAGCTCTGCGCTTCCCGAATTCGGGAAAACGCCGCGTAATTGTCGCGCGACGTATAAACGCGGGATCGGGTGACACTGGGTAAAAACAGTGCAGCCATATCGCGTGTAAAATCGATCCCCACTCTAGTCTCTTAGAGGCTAGAGAGGGAGTAACTTTTACACGCGCCCTGGCTGCTATGTTACCCCCTCTCTAGCCTCCAAGAGACTAGAGAGGGGGTAACTTTCACTGGGTGAAAACCCGACAATTCCCGCCCTCGTTCATTTAATTTACCTGTAACATGCACGTAAGGCGTATGAGAGTCGACAAAGTGCAAATCATTTGAAGGCGTATATCGCGGTTCCTCCTCTGCTAGTAACTGTCCTTCCGCTCGAACGGAGATTCGCAACGCCCGCGTATTTGGGACGATCTACCGTCGCCTGCCTTATCGACCGCTGAGCCACACCGGGCTGGAGCCGTGCTCACGCGATCCTTCCAAGCGACCTTGGAGCCAACGATCACAGTTCTTCTGCCTCGGAACGTTAATTCCCGCATTTCGCAGCCTTGCGACCTTCCTTCCACGCCCTCGCGCGCCCCGATACACTAACAGGGAATAGAAAAATAAGGCGGTGATTTCACATACGAATCGAATTACGAGGACGCTGCGGGATCCCAGTACGGTTGCGGAATCTGCGGAAAACCCATACCGATACAGCCGATTTCGAGTTTCATCGAAAAATTTCGAAGAAATGTTCGTCCGCTGCCGGCGTTCGAACCGAGGACCTCCCGATCCGTTAGCAAGCATTTAACCACTAGACCAACGGATCAGTTGTGAGGTGTTAGTATAGATTATTATTATGTGCGGTATATTGAATGACTATGTTTCTGTGGTTTGGCATACCGTGACGTGTGGCAACTGATGCTCGGGCAACATGATGTTTGGGCTTTCTATAGCATTGGTTTGATTTGTATCTCTGTTACATCAATTCGTGATGACGATAACTACATATATGAGATCTCTTCTATCATGATAATTGGTTGAGGATAATTTTTACGATTTGCAAGAGTCAATCCCCAGAACTGAAGTATGGCATATATACAAGGTGTCACATGAGTAATGCGACGTCTAAATATTTACGTAGGTACGATCTTCAAGATGATTTCAAGGTCAACATCTTAAAAGAATGAAAACTCCCATCGGTCGAACTCGACCAATGACTTGAGTATATATCTGTACTTCGAATTTCTCGTTTTATCGATTGTCGATGTCAAAAGGGAGTTTTTATTTTAAAAAAAAGTTGACCTTGAATTCTCTTTGAAGGCCTTGGTCAAGGTCACGATTGACGTCACCACTAAACGACGTCACCGCCTTGTTAAAATTGATAACTTTGATCTTAACGATAAAAGTCATGAAGCTTCTATTTTTGTCCGAGGTTTCCATACTGTGGTTAGGTTTAATTAACCCTCCAGTGACCTTCAAGGACAAAGGGGACCGATGACTTAAGTACATATCTGCACGGCAAATCTTCTACCCTATCGTTTACCGATGCCAAAAAAAGGGATTCGCATTTAGAAAACAAGAGTTGACCTTAAAATAACCTTGGAGGACATCACCGAGGTTAAAATGAAAGTTACCATTGCGTTTCTTGGCAAAAGTTACTTTAAGAAAAACCTTAACATTTTGGGACATTGTCTTACCTATGGAAATATTCAGCGGTCCCATTACTTTTGTGACACCTTGCATAAGCATTAATTCTTTAGTCTTGTCACATCCTGAGAGGACGTGGTCATATATTTTGTCGCCGTTTCCTCTGTTTAGTCGACGCGTAATAAAATAGCTCGGGATGAGGGTGCAAGAAGAGGAAGGGCATGCCAGGATAGGAGAACCGAAGTGATCTAATGAATTAGATAACTTGAACCATTTAATATTCTATTAACAGTGAGTTTATTTCAATTAACCAATTTGGTTCATTTAATGAAAATAAAAATACAAGTAACTTAAATTTGCTGGAACGCTGTATATATGATGGTATTTTTATAGAGGATCGTGTGCGGGACCTCTTGCAGGTGCGGTTGGTTAAAAGACGGCGAAGCCGATGGTTCACAGTCATACAATTTTAATATACTATTTTTATTGCTAGACGATTTTTTATTTAACCGGTGATTTACGCAATATGATACTAAAGCACAGTGCCTTCATTATATGCCTGGATATTCTTGCATAAGCAATAACTTCACAGCAGGTCCAGGCACTGTACATCCGTAGTGGACACTTCGGAAGATATCTTCGAAATCACGTTCTTTACGGAATCGCATTATACTAACCTTGAATTGAAAATTCATATAATTGTTTTGATGAAGGATGTTGGGGCACTAGCTTCGGTGGAGTTTTTGGGATAACTTGCCTCGATGGAGTGTTTAAGAGAATTTGCTTCGATAGAGGTTTTGGGAGAACTGATTTGAAAAGCTTAATATTCTAGCTTGTAGGATATTTGGCTGCTGGAATAGTGGGAGAAGAAGTCTCTAGGAACAGCCTTTTCGTTGTATATCATTTTTCAATTAGTGGAAAGAGTGTGAAGAAGGAAACAGTGCATGCAATTTTGGAACCATAATACTTTATGATCGTAGACTTCGCCTTGATTCTTGAATATTGTTCCGTGGCTCGTTTCTCGAGCCCTGAAAAAACATGTGGAAGAAAAAACGACCTGAGTCGCGTCGCCAAGCTTCCCCCAAAATACGCCTTGTTGACCTGAGTCTCAGCGAGCGCATGGGAAATTCTATTATTAATAATACAATATTAATAATAGTATTTCCCATGCGCTCGCTCAGACTCAAGAGTCAACTTTTGGGCCCGAAGGATTTTCGTAGAGTGCAGATTATGGAAAGGGGATTTGGATATTTTTCTTTCCTGAGCGATCGTTACGAATTCTATATCATCAAGGCCTTAAATATTTTCGACTCTGCAAGTAGGAGTTTTTAGCTTTACGCATTTCCTGAGTGTCGCCACGTGTTCACCGTCTGTATAATACAAAATATTCTTAGTTGATTTTTTGTCTTGGGGAGGCTCGGTGATATACTCGGGCTTCGTTCAGACTACAACGAGACTGTTCGAATTTTCCCTTTCCTTATGATAGCGTTTTTGTATTCTTGTAAAAATCTTCTTTAAGGAAAAATGTACAATTCACAACTGGAGTTCAACAGTCGCATTTAATATGTGTTATGTTGGCGGTGGACCTAACAGTTTTTCTGTTCGAATTTATTCTTATGTTTCTATTCGCTACCGCTTTTTTTACTCGAATTTTATGTAGTAATTGTTTGTTTTAGCATAGAATTAATTTTGTATGTCATCCAGGAGTGCGTCGTCCCTTCTTTTAAGGTATATCGTCTAGGAGTGCATCGATTTTTAGTGCAGACTTTAATTGGTACAGAGTAAACCTTATTTAAGAAGCCTATTTTAAATTCATCGAATCTATGTAATGTATATTTTGCTGGTGAGTATGTCGCTTACACTTTTACTTCAAGGATACTTTCGGTCACCAGGAGTTTGTGTTGGACTTACATATTTGTGTAAATAAAATACCGATTCATATACTTGAGATTTTCAACAGAGTTTGTCTCTTCATTAAATTTTGACATACTCACGTTGACATGAAGACAATAAAGCTATGTGGTTTACCAACCCACTGATCATGTCATCGACACTGGCATTCGAACATGTGTTGTTCCGGTATCGGTGCACATTATCATCGTTGGATTATTGATCACCAATACGTTCTAGCTCGCAACGTGTCTTTTCGATTCCCTGTATGGCTTCTCTCAGTTTTTGTAGATTATTCCCTATTGCCGACTTTTTTGCCGCTACTACTTCATTACCATTGCGTAAATCTTAATGGGCACTAATCCAAGTATCAGCCTCTTCCGATGCTGCGTA
This sequence comes from Ophioninae sp. B BG-2022a, assembly GCA_030522765.1. Taxonomy (NCBI): domain Eukaryota; kingdom Metazoa; phylum Arthropoda; class Insecta; order Hymenoptera; family Ichneumonidae; species Ophioninae sp. B BG-2022a. The sequence goes on along the minus strand of JAPYZJ010006941.1, from coordinate 11,021 downwards.
ACTCCCAGGTGATCACCTGAGCCGTACTCGTCGCACCGCCGAACCGTTCGCTCGAAACGCGAAAACAAATAAAAATGGGTAGGACCATCGTTCTCGCCCATTAGCGTGACCCTGGCTTCACACACGCTAAGGGCACAAAAACCGCGGAGACCCAAATCTCAGGACAATTGGCTTGGTCGTGGCGATGCTTTGTTACCCGAAATATCTTATCCAATATTTTCACCCGCGAGAATTTACCATTTGATTCGCTCCAACGCGAATTCTACGCGCGTATTTATTGCAAGGTGGCGGCCATAATAAAGAAGGTTGCTGCGCGAAGAGTGGAGGAGCGTAATGAAGGAGGGAATGAGGGAATGACGTGAGAAATGTTCGTTATTCGTGCACTCGTTTTATGCAAACAGAGGGCCATCCTCAACCAACAACAGAAGGGGGACTTACATGGTACTTCTGTCTTACCCTTCTGGTACTCTCTTTTGATATTTACCGACTTCTCCTTTGCTTTATTCGATCTCCGGCTCTCATTCTCTAATTGTATCATGCTCGTTTAACCACGTTTCTTTCCCTAATCGCGATAATCGCCAGGCGGCTTTCCCCACCTCCACTTTTTCTACAGATCGCGAATCTCCTAGATTTTTTGTCTTCTCTTGGCGATCAGTCCTCTTGATCGGCCTTGGCGTCGTTACCTGATAGTGATCGTCGGATTATGTCGATAACACAGCGTCCGGCCGCACCTCGTGGGTAACGGTAAGGACGACAAGTGACGGCCAGGTGGTTCCCAGAATACCGCTAAACCTCGAGTAGGCCAACGCGTTGTTGCGTGGTGTAACGCGAATGCCAGGAAAACGCGGGCCAGGTCGACGTATTCTGGTTGGTCGTCAACTCGTGCTGACAGGGCGAAGAATCGGATTCGGTTACGTAGGCAGGGGGTGGCGCACAAACGCGTACACCTTTCTTTTTCCTAAACTCATAGCAACAGCAATATATAAATAGCTTTGATCATTATTTAATAAGAAAATATATGATTAGTCGTGAGAACAATGTTAGGATGATCGATCGGAATCGCGGTCTGAGGTATCACTCCTCACAAGGTACCCTTGATGTAACGTCCTCGTGTGTTAATACATCCTTATTAGTTAATCGTTAAAGCAGTCTTAACAGTAAAATTATTAAATCAATCTGAACAATGTCTTCGTCTTTACCTACTTACGTATAAAAGTTATTTGATTTTCTTATTACAGGTCCGAGTCAATTCAGTCAATCCAGGCGTTACAGTGACGAACTTGCATTCAAACAGTGGGATGTCCGAGGAACAACTCAACCATTTTTATGAACGCAGCAAATCTACACATGCTCTGGGACGTCCAGGCAATGTAATGGAAGTAGCGAAGAGTATAGCATTCTTGGCTTCAGAAGACGCGAGTTTTATTACAGGTGCCAATGTGCCAGTTGATGGCGGCAGGCATGCTATGTGCCCGCGTTGATAGAATGTAATTATATTTTCATGCGTTATAATAATGGGGGGGGGGGGTCCTTTATTCCTTTTTTATTCCATGTATACCCTTCTGGGTTTTTACATTTCTTTTTTCTTCTCGAGTTCCAATTTTTCCTATATTTCCACTTTTCCTTGGCAACCTTCCATCTTTTTCTGTCATTTCCTACCCGCACTTCGCTAAGCTAACCTACCTATAGTGCGTCCACTGCCGACTTAGCTACACTATACCGCATTTGCCGAGGACACGGGGAAACTATGAAAAAACCCGTGCCGGTATAAACGGCTCTGTATTTGCCTCATCCTTTGGTGTACACACTGCGCCAGCCAGAGCACAGCTAAACGGTCACCGCACCAAGTATCAGCCTCTCTCGATGCTGCTTAACATCAGTGATCGCCCGAGCCGCACTCCGATCGCCTAACCACCAGCGTCGGTTTTTCATGCGTTATATTATTTATGCAATGTCTCTTGATCTAGACATTGTATAAAATCCAACTTTTTGAAAATATATTATATACCCACATCCTGCATTGTTCAATGTTTATCTCCCATCCATTAACAGCCGATTGAGTAGAGGTATATTCTGATATCTTACTACACGTATGCATATTACAATGCCTATATTGTTTGGCTTGAAGAGTAGTTTTTTTTTAATATATGCGCAAACCGACAACAATTATACTGGGTGCACCATTTACCGTGATCATCCCAAATATCTCCGTTGCCGTTAAAGAGTTGAAAAAATATCAGGCAACAATGTCATTGTATAACTCGTTAGATTCGTCTAAATATCAGTAACAACGTGATAATATGGGAAAAAATATATACTAACGGAAAAAATTAAAGGATGTAAAAAATGCCAAATTTCAGCGGTTTTACAAATGGTTGTATCTTCGTCAAAATGGTCGTATTGGATAGTAGATGAATAAAGTGGGCCCGAATACAAGAACTCTGCCGTACCCACCGAAGTCTCAAATGTAGATGTCGGCAAACCCAACTGTCGTCTGTGGGACCGGTCGACTTGAATTGGAGCCTGCCTGACCGACGGGTGGTACTACCCCGGCGGTACGGAAAGGCCAGGTGGGTCCACCCCACTCTTCCGCAGGTACGGCGGGAGGTGCAGATGGGCCTATGCTTCGACGGATGCCCTTTAGAGGAGCGATGTGGGTAGGTGGGCGGAATGGAGGTCCCGGAATGTTGCGTCATCGGATGGTGACCGTTGGGAGTGGGGGGGAGATAAATGAGTAAAACAACGCGTATCATAGGTTTCTTCATAGGGGGCGGGGGGCATAGACGTTTCTGGATGCAGCGCTAGACAGAGTTGCCTTATTCAACTGATGGTATCAGAGACTCACTAGATTGCCGGTAAACACTGACGTGGTCGCTAGTGAGAGAAAGGCGATCCATGAAACAGAGGATCGATGTTCATGTTTGGGTTATAAAGCCGACCGCAGCACGCGGTCGGCTGTATAGCCGAGAAATGTCGAGACACCCCCCCACCCCTTGTCCAACGAATCGACCAAATACGATATCGATAAAAAGGTTTAAGAGGGGGAGGTCGAGAAAAATCCTCATCAATCGAGTGTATCCCTCTCCACCAGCATGAGTCATTACAGAGATTCGGAAAATTTTATTTCTCAACACTTGCAAAAGTTTCGGGAAGATGCAATGCGACAAAGCTCTTCCTCCTCCACCGCTGAATCAAATCGAGCTCTCAAGCAATTTCAAAAATCAAAAGGAGTGAGACGTACAGTGCTGACGTTTATTCCGGGCGATACGGGGCTGTAGGCGATTCTCGCAAAAAAAATAGACTCGCAAACATGATGCGAGACCGTTTGAAAAAACGACACAAATTGAAAGTATGCGTTGAATAATTGTTGGAAAATATTCAACAATTGAAGAAAGATATAGACACGTGGTCGCAGATTCGTTCGCTCGGAATAATTTTTGAGGAAAAAATTAATTTAGATCCATCCCCCTCTTCTGAAAAAAGGTGATTTCTGGAAATGTTTCGGATAAAGACCCTAGTCACCACACATCCGAGGCGGAAAATCATAGGGTTCCCACAGCACATTGTTTTTACATCAGAGCGACAAAGATGGATGCTATTGATTTGGAGATCGAAGGAGGGCTCGAGATGTTTGGCACAAAGACCGTAGTTAGCACAGATCTCGTTTGGGGGCGAAAAAATCATGAATTTCCAACACTGTTTACAGTCAAGCGACAAAGATAGATGCTATTGCTTGAGAGCTTGTCACAACTCATGGCAAATCACGAATGATTCTATCAAAAATTCTGCATTCAATCTTGGACGACACGTGGAGCCTCTCATCAACATATTTCGACCCACCATAATTTATACGTAATATAAACTACTCAGCGTCCGCGAAAACATAAATACATCCGGTCTCTTTCTTCGTAACCCCGTATATAATATTTAATATAAAGAATCAGCATGGTCATAAAATCCGGGTCAAATTCGCCCGTGTTTAGATCTTGAACTCGTGACGATACGCGCTCCGTCATTAAACGTCGACACAAAGTCTCCTCAACTCTCTGATGCAATCCATTCCATATACGGAATGCACATAGCTAATTGTCCGAACCAACGCTATGTACTCAAAGTCGTACCTCTATGCGACCAATCATATTAACCACTTCTTATCGGCAATCCCTACTGACGAATCCCTAAAGAATTGCATGATCAAATTTCGATATCTACATGGTTCGTTCTCCCATAATCAATCCTGTCCTAATTTTCTCTTTGTAAAAGACTTCGTTCCGCTAATTAGTCTCCCGACAGCAACCGTAGCAATCAGACCTAAGTCTCCCGAGAGCAACCGTAGCAATGAGATCTAAGTCTCCCGACAGAAACCGTTGCGATCAGATCTAAGTCTCCCGATTTTATTCACCATATCCAAATTATTAGTCTTTTATTAATTCAATTCCTTAATCGATTCATAGACGAAGTCAAAGCTATTATTGAACGAACTATCCGAATAATAACGTGTGTATTGAAACGTTTCGCGAGCGAGCGAGGGTCTTGGTCGGGATTTTCACGTTTTATTTTATTTTATGTTTCTTCTTTTGGAGTAGGGTTTTCAAAGTTTCCTGTGATGTAGGGACCCGTTGCCGTGGATGCTGGAGGGACGAGGATCGTACAAGGAAATCGGTGTTGTGGTTTTCCATTTCTTCTATTTGGAGTTTTGAAGATACCGAAGATCTGTAATTTTCTATTCGTCACAAGACGATTTACGAGATCCCTTATCATCGGCATTCAAAATGTTGTCTTTGATTTATTGTGCATGTCGGGACGGAATTGACTTTGAGTTGCAGAAAGAATTGATGAGTGTGGACTTTAGTTTGAGGGACGGATATATTGGAATGGGAGTTGGAGATTTAAAATCAAAGAGGATGTAGACGTGGGAATTCAAACAATGCCGCTCGCGTCGCTCGTTTGACGTTCCTCTCGCTCTCTTCCGTGTCCTGGTGGATTGCACGAGGCCCTCTCACTCACGCGACCTGTGAACAGGCCGTGTGTATCTGGTAAATGTTTTCTACTCCTTCGGATTAGCATTGTTGGTTTTGTGCTTCCATGTGAGATTTCGTGTGAAATAGGTTTTCCTGTGGCTGGGCCTGGACGACGGCTTCGTGTGAGCCACTACACGAATTATAACACGTCTGGTGACTAGCGAATGCTGCTAGTTTGGTTGTGGCTGGTGGCACGAATGTGGAAAGTCGATAAATTCGCCGGTTTTAACGACTGAAATTGTGACTCTACGATGAAACGGGAGGGCTCATACTTCTTTTTTGAGAGGTATCCCCTGCCGTGGCAAGATTCTCTATGTCTAGAGAGTTAACCACACCATCGCCACTCGGTGTGGATGAAAAGGCACATAACGTTCGTTTAGTGCCTGGCTTCGAAAGGGACGGGCATTCTGCCGTTGCCTTCTTTTACCCTAGATACTGGAGGAGGTGTTCAAATGCAAGTTGAGGGATATTTCGGGAGGCTCTGAAATGGTGCATTTCCTGCCTACGATCACCTTCTAACTCTTCTCCAGAGCGATCCAGCTTTCAGACGCAATGCTGGGACTTCACGCTCCTTCGAGGCTCCTGTTCTAATTCAAGGGAAGAAACTATGGTGTGAGCATGGTGCTCATTGGGGAGTGGACTCCCAAGAGTGAGTTCCTTTCGTATATGAATTAATTTGCAGAAGAACTCTCGATTACTGCGTGCGCGCCAACAAGTAGCCTGCGCTTGATCAGGGGAAGTTCCCTTACCTAATTGTTCGCAAGGTGTTTTGGTGGGATCTTTCGTGTCTTGGTTCGGCTTGAGGTGGGATGGGTGACGAGGAAGGAGCTTGGTCACCTCCTGGCGAGGTGGTTGTCGCTCTCTTCGCACCCTTGTGAGGCGCGTGCGTCGGCTTCAGGCGCTTCCCGTTACAATATACATATGTAAACTCTCTCAAAATCTCGTACGTGTATACACGACTCCGCTACCAGCAAGCGCATCAGGGCACCAGCGAAGGCCCACGTTTATGCAAGCGATAACCGAACTCTTGCGAGCGTCATTCGATCCACAGCGAGCGCAAACGTACACACCACATACACAACCGACAAATGTAAGCGACAAATCATTTTTTTTATTCCTATTCATGAACTCCAAATCTTTCTTATTTATTTCTTTATTGTAATCCGCAAAACAACAAATTCAATCGATAGCTTGTAATAAACCTCAGTTAAGTTTGTTCAAGTCTGTCGAATTATTCTATCATCACAAATCAACGTATCAATTCCTCAATTCCATCCCACTCACGGCCCTCCCCCTTTATACCCTCGTCCCGAGCTATTGCGCTAGGCGAAGGCTCAAAAGAGGAATACCAACACATATATGCCCACGTCCCCTTAGGACGTGACAAGCTCGAAGACAGCCCGTTTCATCGTGAGACGTTGCTGAGTGTGCACGCGCACACAGACTCAGACATCCAAAAACAAACAAAATCACACACACGATCACGCAAGGATGCATTTTCCGCCTCCTGCGCATCAATATTCATCACTTGGTTGCATCGAGTCGTCCAGTATGGATCTAGATGATTGCGATAAAATTATTGATGAGTTGACGAATGCCGGAGGGTGTAATAGTGTGTCTCGTATGGAAAAGTGGACAAAGTATTGTGACGTTCACGTGAAATTGTTGGAAAAAGTGCGAAAAACCCGATCTGAATCTCGGTCAGAAAAACAAATTTCAAACAATAACAGCTCGTTTGGTTACGTTCCGAGAGAAAATCGCTCGTGTGAGATTGAGAGCGGGCGTCAGTGATGCTGCCGCGAAAAGTGATAAGCTAAAGTGGGTTGATTTAACAGTCGGCTTTTAAAGGACGGATAAAGACGGGCTCGATTGTAAATTTCGTGCACAAAGACTTGCAAGGGTTCCTGCAAGATGCGATGAGCGTGATTCTGCCGAAATTGGTAAGGATCGTGCAAGAAGAAGGAAATGTGATTTTGAACGTGATCCTCGGGTGCAAATTCAGTCTTAGGAAGGTGGACGAAATCATCGAGGATGAAAAGACATTTCAAACAAAAAATGTCACCATCAACTGGCATCGTCGAGTGGTTTCGCGCATACGTTCAATCCGAGGAGATTTGTCGACATTCGCGCGTCTCCCTAGGGACATTTCATTGAGGCAGGCAGGTATCCCGCCTCAATGATCCATATTGCTTTCTCTGGTCCGTCGCAGCTGCTCGAACACCGCCGCCAAAGAACAATGCTCATGAAGTATGACGACGACGACGACGACGACGACGACGACGGGGGCGCTGCAAAAGTGTATCGTCACTTCGAGTGGATAGAAAACATGTCGCAATACTTGAGTTCTCAGAAATCGAAGAAGAAGTCGTTCACGTGGCTTTGCGACCGCTGCCTGTGTTATTTTTTCCAAAGACAAAGTATTGCAACGACAATAGGACACATGCGGTGATAATGATCGCGTCTTATTTCCCGAAGGTACGGCGACCATAGTGAAATTGAAAAATTATATACCCCAAAAGATCGTACCGTTTGTCATTTATGCAGGTTTAGAATGTTTGCTCGAACCAAGTACAACACAACAATCTAATACGTTAAATTACCAGAAACATACGCCTCATAGTATTGTCTATTACAAGCATTGCATGCAGTCTCGATGAAGCGCTCTCAGAGTACCGCGTAAATCGCTCGATGACCTTTATCGAGTGGATCATGCAGGAATTGGGAGTGCTAGCTTACACGTTGAATGACATATTTCGCACAATAGTAGGAATGAAATCTCTAACATCCGAAGAAAATATGCGCTTCGAATCAGCCGAACAATGCCACAAATGTGAAAAGCCAACCTTGTCCTCCGCGAATGACGTACGTGTGCGCGAGCATTGCCACTTCACGGTGAAATTTCGTGGTCCGGCGCACCAAGCATGCAACTTGAATTATAAAAATTGTCACGTGGTTCCCGTAGTCTTCCATAATTTGTCCCGATATGACGTGCATTTTTTGATAGCAGTACTAGCGCGGCAATTTGAGGGAGCGATTTGAGGGCCTCTTGGCAATAATGAAGGAAAAATATATTTCGTTTTCGAAATGCGTAAAAGATACACGCGTGCAGTACCGATTCATTGATTCAATGAGATCTATGGCGCGTGCCATCGACAAGCTTGCGGCGTATCTGAAAGACGACGAGAAAACGGTGACGCGCAAACATTGCGCTGTCCCACGAAAATTTGCCTTGTTAACTAAGAAAGATGTGTTTCCATATGACTATGTGGATTCGTGGCAGCATCTCCATGACACTGGATTACCCGCAAATGATACATTTTTCTCTTGATTAAATAATGAGCATGTTTCGCAAGACGATTACGCGCACGCGTCTTTAATTTGGGCAGCTTTTGACGTAAAAACGCTTGGGCAATATTCCGATTTACATTTAAAAATCGACGTACTCCTGCTAGCTGATATATTTGCAAATTTTTGCGGAAATTGCATCAATACGTATGGTCTTGATCCATTGCATTACTTCACCGCACTCGGTCTCTCTTTTGATGCAATGTTAAAGTGTACCAACGTTGGGCTCGAACTGTTGCTCGACGTTGACATGTTAATGTTCATTAAAAAAGGTGTTCGAGGTGGAGTAGCGCAATGCTGCAACAGGTATGGGAAGGCGAATAATTGTTACATGCGAGATGACTTTGACGCCAACCAGCCAGAGTCATACTTGATGTGTTACGATGTTAATAATCTCTATGGTGCAGTTATGTGTGAGGCATTCCCATATGGCGCGTTTGCTTCGGACAGAAATTTCAACGAACCTATCGAGACCATTTCCGATGACGCCGAAACGGGGTACACTCTAGAAGTTGATTTAGAGTATCCTCAACAGTTGCATGACACTCACAACGATCTGCCTTTGTGCCACGAACACTTCATCCCGCCAGGCGGCACACACACAAAATCAACGTTAACGCTCATGAGAAAAGAAACGTATGTAATTTATTACCGAAATTTAAAGCAATGCATTAAATTCGGTTTACGCATCACAATAATACACAGAGTTTTCAAATTGAAGCAGTACTCCTAGTTAAAAAAATACATAGACATAAACACAGAATTTCGAAAACGGTCTATCAATGATTTCGACAAAAACTTTTACAAATTAAGGTACAACACGCTCTTTGGAAGAACACTGGAGAATGTGGGAACACATCGGGAAGTGTGTCTCGTTAGAAAATGGCAGGGAGGTCGATGGAGGGGGGCGGAAGCGCTAATCGCCAACCCAACGCTCCATAGCTGCGCCATATTCGATGAAGACATTGTAATAATCGAGCTCAACAAGGCCAGCGGGTTGTTCAACAAGCCCATATACGTTGGATTTTCCTTACTTGATATCCCAAAGCTCTGGATCTACGATTTTCACTACAATTACATGCACAATAGATTTAACGACCGCGCAAAATTATTATACACAGATGCAGGCGGCTGACGCAGCGGTCGGATTTGGTCGAGTTTTTGGATTTAAGCTATTTATGACACCCCCTAAACATTGACGTAAAAAAATTGCTGACTATAATTAATTCCAGGTTAAAGTCTAGCCCTAACATGGGATAATATGACTGGGTCGAAGTCTTCCTGAATCCAATCGATGGGATCAAAATCCCAATCGTTATCGAGGTCTTAGGCTTTACTCTTTCGCACGTACGGTGGGATGTACAGGTGGGTGGTGGCTGAGGGGTGGGTTCGTTTGGCTACATATGAAACTGTTGGATTTGTTTGAGTTTTGGAACATGTTGGGTTTGTTTCGGTTTCGAAATAAGTTGGGTTTGTTTGGGTTTCGAAAAATGTTGGGTTTGTTTGGATTTCGATAAATATTGGGTTTGTTTGGGTTTTCTGCAAAATCGAGTCATTTTGCAGAAAATTCACGCCTCGTTTTATCACATGATTCGGCGAACTTCAAACCCTCAATACTTTTATGGGGACCTAGGTAAGAAAATTCAGCATTGGTGTTACGGCGACGAGTATTACTGAGGCGGCGCGAGTTGCCATGGTCAAGAGTGACGATTCAAGTGCAGTTTCTGCACCAGCGTTGAAGGGGCGCCAGAGTGGCAGTCAAAAGGGTCGTAGGAAGCGCGCGCAATGTACGTATGCCTCGAGTGATACCGGTGCCTCGTAAAATCGGTGGCTTCCTGCCGTTCCATGTGCCCATCGTTGCTGGTCTTAGAGCCGCGGGCGCGCGCTTTTTTAGCACAGTTGATGTTTTCGATGAAAATGCGTCGCTCAAGAGAGAAAGAAGGCTATAGTTTAGCTGGTGTGAGAAAATCTATGGTTTATGTGATGGTGATTTATTATGATGTCTGGGTTTTGTCGTATGAATAAGTATTTGGGCTTTCTCTTTTCGTCTTGTCCGATTTGCTTGCATATAGCGGAAGAATTGTTGGTGGGGGTGAGTTTTACGCAAGGCTCTGACACGTCACTGCCCTAGGATTGGACATCCCGGTTAATCAGGGACATAAGTGAGTTTGTTTTTGTTTGGTGGGGTAAACAGTATTTAAGACGTGACGTGGACTGGCTCCGGCATTCTACAATTCATACTCATATGAGTATTTTATAATATTTTGTAACGGGTATCCGCGGTTTTACCAAGGCGGTGGGCTGGGGAAAGGGGAGGATCCAACAAAAACAAAAAAAAAAGGAATTTTTATAATAAAACAAAATATAATTTTCCAAAAAAAAAAACGGAACTTAAGGCTATTTACACACAAAAGAAAATAAAGAAATAAACGGGATTCGATATAAAAAAAAAAGAAAGATGAAAAAGACACGGGAAACCGACCCGCGGAATTCCCAGACCTAAGTCCGATCCGTGTCACAAGAAAAAAAAACGGAAAAGAAAAACCCGAATTTAACAAAAAAAAACGCAATTAAGATGTTGGGCGCCAGCCTGGACTCAGGCAATCCGAAAAACGAAACACACGCCGATTAACGGCAACCGAGGGAAATGACAGG
>JAPYZJ010006937.1:0-12184 GCA_030522765.1 Ophioninae sp. B BG-2022a | reverse complement strand
GGGAACCCTAGGGAACCTTGGGGAACCCTAGGGAACCTTGGGGAACCCTAGGGAACCTTGGGGAACCCTAGGGAACCTTGGGGAACCCTAGGGAACCTTTGGGAACCCTAGGGAACCTTGGGGAACCCTAGGGAACCTTGGGGAACCCTAGGGAACCTTGGGGAATCCTAGGGAACCGTGCGGAACCTTAGGGAACCTTGGGGAACCCTAGGGAACCTTGGGGAACCGTGGAGGCTGATGAAGAGGGAAGAAAAAATTCCCAAGCGTTTTATAAATAAATAAGTACGCGGGGGATACGCGTTTCCGGTTAGGGCGGAAAGTGATGAATGATCGGTTGAGTACGTAATCGAGCTCGGTTATATCGGCGTCGAATAAAAAAGACTTTTTTACGTTAGATGAAGAATTTAGGTTTTTTTTTTTAATTGGATAGGGGAAAAGTAATTTATTTGGGGATTTTCGTTGCTTAATTTATTTGGTGATTTTTGTTTCTTTATTTATTTAGGATTTTTTTATGTTTTATTTGCTGAGGTATTTTCAAAAGCGAAGATTTTAGATTTTTAGAAAAATGGAGGTTGGCAAGTCGTTTGAAACTTTTATTGTCCGATTTATGTGGAATTTTCAAATTTACATCGAGGAATTTCGATTTTATTGTTAGAGAGCCGAAGTAAGACGAGTTTTCAAAATGTTTTTTTCAATTCAATTTACGTTTAAAACGTTTGACAAATCGTTTATTAAAATTCAAAAACCACTGCTCAGATCGATTTCTCCTTCTTTAACACCAAAAAAAAAAGATATACATTTTTTAAAGTTCGACTCCAATTTTAATCGATTTTTATTTCGACTCTTTTTTCTGTGTCAATTTTTCCCCCTCGATCTTTTTCCCTAATTTTTTTTCAAAAAAAAAAAGGAAAATCGTTGCGCTTTGTTTTCTCGGTCAGTGATCATTGATGAATTAATTAATACGCGATACGGTTGGTTGTGTAACGGCTCGAGTTGTGCGACTATGAAGCGAAACTCGGTGAGATTTCTCGGGGCGTCTTCGCGATGATCGGTATTCGAGCCGCGAGTCACTGCGCTCGACCGAGTCCCGATTTCGCAGACTTCGATAGTTTCGCGAGCTCACGCAGCCTCAGCTCGCGTTCTCTTCTTTTTCCCCGTAAACAACAACGGAAAAAAACAATAATCACAACAACGAAGGGTTATAACGGCTGAGATCGAGTTCTCGATTTTTTTTATCTTTATTATAACGAGGATCAGTCCCACGCAAAAGATCGATCGAAACGTTCCCAGGAGAGAAGAAATAACGTATAATAGGCGGAAACATACAGCCCGTTGGATAGGCGAGATCATCTCTCTCCCCCTCTTGAATTTCGGGGACGGTCCTCGAAACAGCCAATGTCCCAAAACTCAACATTACATAAGTCTCGAAGTCCTCGAAATCACTTTCTACCAAACGGGAGAATCTTCACACGAAGACTAACTACTTCCAAAAACGAACGAACGATACATTTGAAAAATAATTCGAGAATGGTCTTCAAAATAGCCAAATGTCCCCATACTCAACATTACGTAAGTCTCGAAGTCCTCGAAATCACCAAAACGAATGGTCTATTTTCACACATAGAATAACTCATTTGGAAAATAATCGAAGGATGGTCTTCAAAATAGCCAAATGTCCCCAAACTCAACATAACCTACGTCTCGAAGTCCTCGAAATCACTTGGAAACAAACGGGAGTATCTTCACACAAAGAGTAACTTCTTTCAACGATTGAACGATACATTCGGAAAATAATTCGTGGATGGTCTTCAAAATAGCCAAATGTCCCCATATTCAACATTGCGTCAATATCGAAGTCCTCGAAATCACTTTGAAACGAATCTTCGTACAAAGGATATTTTTTTCGAGGACCGTCCTCGAAATAACAAAATGTCCCGATAATCAACGTTACGCTGATTGAACGGGTTCGAAATATCCTTTTCGTATACGCAGGAAATTATATATACATATGTATATAAATATATACTCTCTTCTCTTCATCATATTCCCTCGTCATTTCCTCGCTGAAATTGCACGGACTTGGCATGTTGCATCGCCCTGGAATCACGCTCTTTCGGCGCCCTCTCCCTGTTCTCTCGCGATATTTATCGGGACCCCCGGAGCGAGCGTTTTCGGTGAGATGGTAAAAAAGGTACGAGAGGAAACGAGAGTTAATGATACCGGCTGGTTCGCGTGAAACAGCGATCTCAGGCCGCGGCGAATTTGGGCGCCGAAGAAAGGTCATGGCCGAAATAGGCGGCGGGCTCAATTAGCATTTCAGGAAGATCACTAAAATTGATTTAAATCGGGCGCAAAAAAGAAGATTTATCGGTGAGGAAAAAAAAAACGGCGGATACGTGTGCCCGATTCGAAACGGGAAGACGAAAAGTAGGTACTTTTCGGATTCTTCATTTTTGCCTCTTTTGAGAAACTCGGGAATGACTGGTGTTGGAAAAATTCATTTGATTGCGATTTATTTGAGGCAAATTTTTTTTTTTTTTTCGTTTGGGGGCTGTTATGATGATGATGATCATGGGCCTGATAATGATTATGATGAGATTCATGGAGGCGATGATGGTCATCATTAAAATTACGATGACGATGGTATTGATGATGAAAATCATGACGGCGATGATGATCATGATGAAAATCATGATGACGATGATATTCATGATGAAAATCATGATGACGATGATATTGATGATGAAAATCATGATGACGATGATACTGATGATGAAAATTATGACGACGATGGTATTCATAATCAAAATTAGGATGACGATGATATTGATGATGAAAATCATGATTCCGATGATTTTCTTAATTAAAATCATGACGACCATGATTTTCATAATAAAAATCACGATGACGATGATTTTCATAATTAAAATCATGATGACGATGATTTTCATAATTAAAATCACGATTCATCATGATGACGATGATTTTCATAATTAAAATCATGATGACGATGATTTTCATAATTAAAATCATGATGACGATGATTTTCATAATTAAAATCATGATGCCCATGATTTCCATAATTAAAATCATGATGACGATAATTTTCATAATTAAAATCATGATGCCCATGATTTCCATAATTAAAATCATGATGACGATAATTTTCATAATTAAAATCATGATACCGATGATTTTCATAATTAAAATCATGATGACGATGATTTTCACAATTAAAATCATGATGACGATGATAATCATGATTATCATTGTCATAATCGTGATCATCATCATCGGCATCACCATAATCATGATTATCATCTTCACAATCATCATCATCATCGCGATAATAATAATAATGATAATCTCGACCCGCGACGTCTCGAGGCAAGTAACCGCGACCTACGAAAGAAACGATCACGGCTAACGGATGGTTATATACGCGATCAGGCTTTCCTGGAATATAGCGCGTCCTCCTGGCGGCCAACCCCTCGCGGAATGCCACCTCCCGGTGCAACATACGTCCTTGTGTTGGGACTCTCGGTACAGGTAGGAACATAGAAGATCGCTCGGCCTCGCGTTGTTGCATGGCAGTTCTTTCGCTCGCGCAATCCCGGAGAACCGGAGAAAAACTCGCTCCCACTCGTATATTCATGTGGGTATTACGTCGGGACGGACGACGAGGGACTCCGTCGCTCGCTGTCGGAGAATCCTGGCGCCTGAGATCGCGCGCGAACCCAAGGTCTTTGCCCGATATCTGCGACACGTGAAACTTCTCCTCGAGCAAAAACATCCACAACATTTATTGGAGCAGCTTGCGTACTCTTTTCCCCCACCTGGGGAAAATTATTTTATAAATATGAAATTATTTATTTAAAAAAAAAATTTTTAAATAATAATATTTTTTAATTATTTTTTTATATTTTGTAATTATAAATAATTTTAATTTTTGTAAATTATTTTTTTAATTATTTATTTATTTATTTTTTAATTATAAATCATTTTAATTTTTGTAAATTATTTTTTTAATTATTTATTTATTTATTTTTTAATTATAAATCATTTTAATTTTTGTAAATTATTTTTCAAATTTTTTAAAATTATTTTAAATAAATAAAAAAGAAATTTCGATTTTTCTCACGTCCTAAAAAATGATGAATTATTTCAATTCCTCCGGAAAACTCAAATGGACAATTTCATATTAAACATATTATAATAATCATTCATATATTCATTTCTAAGTATGTATAATAAAAATTTTCACATAATTATGAATATTTTAATAATAACATTTGAATATCCATAATTATTGGTTTTTTTTACCACACGTTGTCATTTTCATAAACAACATTAACTATACACGAACCTTTTTGGAAGCAATTAAGATTCAATTAAATTTTGTAATTACAGGCATACTTAACGAGCCGGGGAATCCTACTTTAATTCGTATGATCCGCGACTCGAGCACTTGACCGCGTTATGATTCGTTTTTTTACGTTCTCTTGATCGATGATTCTGCCAAGCTTTGACGTGTCCGCATTTCCGGTGACACGCCTCGTGACTCTCCAGAGTTTCACTCGATTCGATCCTAAGAAAAAAAATAGCGTATGACTATGTATAAACGTGGAAATTGAAATGCTATGAGAAAATAAGTGGATGTACAGGGTGATTCACAATATCCCGGCTTCCCTCAGTGAATACCATAGAGAGTGTCGTTTTCTTCAAAAACCAAAAATCTGGGTTTTTCTAGTTTTTTGCAACAAAACTTGACCTATTTTTCTATGCTTTTTAATTAGACTCTAATTAAGGGTCTAATTGAATTAATATATAAAAATTCTTCTAAAACGATTATAATTAGGATTCACTGATTAAATTCAAAATACAAACCTGTTATTTGATAAAATGCAAAACGCTTATTGATTGACCGCTCTGTACGTTGGACATTTTCAAACAAAACCTTTTTCAAACAAACCAAAAACAAGTAGACCCACAAGGTGTAAAAATATTTTTAAATCAAAGTTTCAGAAGAAATATTCAAAAACATCAATCCAAAATTTGTCCTCACTTAAATCATTTAATTAAATAAAAATTCATTGTTCAATTATTTCATTAAATTAATAATAATAATAATGAAACTTTAACAAAACGTTTACAAGCTCCAATTAAAAATGTATTTTCACTCGACAAATTTAATAAAATAAAAACTCATTACTCAATTATTTAATTGAATATATTGGATGTATTTGATTTATTTATTTGACTAATTATTATAATTATAATTAATTGAAATAAATTGATCCAATTTGATATAATATATTGACCAACATTTATCGACATAAAAAAAAGCTTTTGCTCTTAATGACGCACCCTATACATATATACACTGTACATAGACATGAATTTGTGCTATTTCAATTTATGAGTTTATCCGACCAATCCAAACGACCACGATTACGCTGTACCGATGCTGTGATCGCTCAACCGTAATTTGATTAAAATTTAATTGAATCTAACATACGTGGAGTATTTAACGACGTTTAACCGGTTTACCGATCGTTTTCGAATTTTTCTTTTTTTCTAGATAAATAAAAAAAAACGTGTGTCGGTGCTTTACTCGTTGAAAAAAAGTACCCCCCTCCCCTTCGGTCTGTTGCGATTCACGATTTTTCGTATCAATCGTCGATAAGGAAATGGTTTTATTTTTTTATTTTTATTTTTTTTTCATTTTTTTTTTCTTTTACAACGGAGAACGTCCCAAGATCGAGAACGGTCATTGAGGCTACTACGCAGACCTCGTGCCCGCGATACTCGAGATTTTTCGCCCTCCCTAACCTCAAACCTCGACGAATAAGTTGCCCGCAAACAGGCATTGAAACGCCAGCTAAACAACGACGAATGAGCTCTCGTTGCATTTGCATAATGTCACGGATAAGTGCGGACACCAATTCGATAACGTTGGTACACATTCGCGTCGATTTTTTTGAGGAGAGAGAGGAAGACAGAGGAAAACAGAAAAAGAGATTAAAAAATAGGATGTATTAAAAAATAGAAAATATTTTTGGTATCTTTGAAACAGAAAATATGTTTTCCATTTTTAAAACAGAAAATATTTTTTCCATTTATTAAGTAGAAAATATTTTTTCCATTTTTTAAATAGACAATATCGTTTCTATTTTTGAAATAGTAAATATTTTTTCCATTTTAAAAATAGAAAATATTGTTTCTATTTTTGAAATAGCAAAAATTTTTTTCCATTTAAAAAATAAAAAATATTTTTTCCATTTTTTAAATAAATAATATTGTTTTTATTTTTGAAATAGAAAACTATGAAATACGTAAAACCAAAAAATTCCAAAAAAAATGATAAATGAATTTTAAAAATAGAAAACATAGTTTCTAAAAAAACATTCATAAAATGTAGAACTCTTCATGTGATAAACTCAATTAAAGCCAAATAAGTATACAGTAATGTATACGTAAAAAAAAACAAATAATTTAAAAATATAAGATTTTGTTAAATATACTAAAAAATATACAATATTAATTGTATATTTTAATACATTAAACAAAACCTTGTATTTTTTAAAAATTACTTGTTTCTTATATGTACATTAATAGACATAATCAAACGAAGGTCTTTTTCAAAAATGATATTTTCAATTATTGCAAATCGAGAATTCGTACAAAAAAAAATTATTTTAAGGACCTTTCTCGAGACAGTTGGATGTGCTGATAGCCAACATTACACAGATGTAACGGATTTGACAAATCCTGTTCCCATATTTTCTGGTAGGAAGCCAAGGAGGTTAGTGGGATTCGAGAATTTCGATAGCTACTCTTTGGATTTTCTGCACACGCACCAACACTCGTAAGCTCTCGAGATCGCGGTGTGTAATACACACGAAACTATATTACCCTCTTCCCGAGTGTTTGATCGTCCATGGCTGTGTATAGTATCGTAGAGAGACTCGTAAACTTTACTCGCACCTTGGGCGAATTTCTCATTTTCCCATGCTAAATAAATTGCAAACAAAAAGAATTTTTAGAAAGCTGCAATTTTATTTTTCACGCCCCTCCAACCCTTCCTTCCCTCGCTCCCTCGATTTCCGAAAATTTTTAAGAATCTCAGGAATGCTATATTAGAAAGCTGTGACTTGATATTTTCCTTATTGTAAAAAAATCTTTTTTTTTAAACTGTTATTTTATTTTTTATTTTATTCTAAATTTTTTTAGAAAGCTCCTATTTTAATTTTGCCTTTTCCTAACCTTCTGGGCTTTCGACAAATTGAAAAGAAAATTACAGCTTTTTAAAAATGTATAAAAAAGTTGCGATAATTTTGTAAAGAAAAATTTGAGCTTTCTAAAAAAATGGAAAGCTGCAATTTTTTCTATTTAACTCACTTTCTCGACTGTACAAAATTTTAGAAAATTAAGAATGCCATATAGTGAGAGAAAAATTAAATAAGAGGTTTCTAAAGATTTTTTTTTAGAAATATGCAATTTTTTTTTGTTCTTTTTCCTCGCTGGGATATTAAAGGGTTTTGAAAACTAAAATTCTAAAACTTAAAATTAAAACGAAAAAGTGAAATTTTAGGGCTTTAATAAATCTAAAATTCCAAGTTTTCTGCAAAACCGTAAATGCAAGTAAAAAACATACTTCCGACCTCGTTGCTTCGAGAACAATTAATTGAACACTTTTTTTATGATTTGTGTTTCAGGTACGTACAGATTTCGGCTCCTACGATTGGAACTCCCCGAAAGGTCGCGGAAGATCGACACTCCGTTGCCTCATCTGGTAAAATAAGGAAATTTAAAAAAAATCGAAACAACACTTCTTACTCAAGCCTCAATGAGGGAGGATCCAATAACCTTTCGCGCAGCGAAATAAATTTTCACCCGCTTAAGCTAAACGCCAATAAAGTCTATCATCGCTTATGACGTACTTCAGGAAATCGTTCAATTCGTTGCAAACCAACGAGATTCGTTTCCAGAAAGTTTCAAATTTCTTCGAAAATTCTTAATTTTTTTGGATTTCTAGAAAACCTTCAGTCCATCCAGTTATATATTTAAAAAGTGGTACTCAAAAATATTTAAAAAATTCAGCATTTAAAAAATCATTACGTAATATAACTTTATATTGATACTTTTAAATTTATTTAAATTTAATTATTAATTTGATTTTAAATAATACTACATTTTTTTAAATTTTATAGTTTTATTTAAAGTAATACAAAAATATTAGTACTTATTAAGACTATTACACTCGAGAGTAATATTATTTTTCTTTCACCCTTTAATAATATTTTTTATCTTTATCTTTTATTGAAATACTTTGTAATCTCAACATTTTAATACAAAAATTGTTAAGCCTGTCTCGTAAGTAATACTTTTAAAGCATTTTTATTAAACAAATACTTCGAGAAATATGTTTATCCATTTTGACTAAACAAATACTTCGAAAAATACTTTAATTCATTTTCACCAAACAAATACTTCGAGAAATCCTTTTATCCATTTTCACTAAACGATTACTTCAAGAAATACTTTTATTTATTTTCACTAAACAAATACATACTTCGAGAAATACTTTTATTCATTTTCACTAAACAAATACATACTTCGAGAAATACTTTTATCCATTTTCACTAAACAAATACATACTTCGAGAAATACTTTTATCCATGTTCACTAAACAAATATTTCGAGAAATACGTTAATCCACCTTTACTAAAAAATACTTCGAGAAATACTTTTATCCATTTTTACTAAAAAATACTTCGAGAAATATTTTTTAAAGTATTTCTTAAAAACAAGTTCGACCAATGAAAAAAGGTTTTCAAAATGCTGGGAATACCCAGGAGTAATTCGAATACCCCCTAATACGAGACATCTAAATTTTATCATGAACGTCACTTCTCCGTCAACCTTATATATACATAAGATCGCGGCGATTGCTTTGCTCTTCTCGCGGTGTTGAAAATCCGGTTTTTCCGTCAGAACGCACGATCCGGTGCGTTCTCGATTTCCGAGAAAGTAACCGAACCGTACTGTGTATTGCGGAGTAGTATGAGTGGTAAATACGTGCGCGCGCATCATACACGGTGCAATTGTAACGCACTCCCGAAGGTACGCGTGCAAGTGCGAGAGCGGTCTGTCTTTAACGAGGAAAGATGCTTGCGTAACGGTATGTAATTAAAGCGAGCTCAAGAGAATCAAAGGAATACACTTTTTCTCTGTGTCATTATCGAATACCCCTCGCGCCATAGTTGCCACCGTGCGATACACCTAGCGCCCTCGATTTAACTTCGAGGACAATTACCTCGAATATTTTCCTACTTGCGCGAAAATTCATTGCGCAATCAATTTTTTCATGATTTTCAGGGGTTTTAGGGTTTTCCCTTTTATGAAATTCCATTTTCTAGACAATGTTTTTTGTGTGTCGTTTTTTTATCGCTTTCAATCATTTTTTATGAATTGCGATTTTTTTCTTCATAATTTAATATATTTTTTTCGTCAATAACATTTTTTTAAACCTTTTTAATAATTTTTTTGTTATTCAAGATTTTAAAAAATCTTTTTAATTAATTTTTTGTTCTTTAAGATTTTCTAAAATCTTTTTAATCATTTTTTTGTTATTTAAGATTTTTTTTCATCGTTTAAAATCTTTTTTTTTGTCATTTAACACTTCTTGTCATTTTTCATTATTTTAAATCATTTTTTTTGTGAAATACATTTTTTTAAAATAATTCTCAATCAGTTTTTTGTGATTAAAATGTTTTTTCATGTTTTTTTTAATCCTTTTTTCTATGAAATATGTTTTTTAATATCTTTCATTTTATTATTTTATCATTTCTGTCATTTGAATTTTTTTATCATTTTTCATTTACAATAATTTTTTGTCATTCTACATATTTTCATAATTTTTTAATTACAAATCTTTTTTTCATTAAACATCTGTTACTATCATTGTTATAATTTTATTTTTTTCCTCATTTCTATCCTTTAAACTTTCTATCATTTTTATTATCATATTATCATCTAAAAATTATCATTTTTGGAGCATCGATTCAAGCGTATAAAAAATCATTTGTCCGTTTTTCCATCAGTTTCATCAACCAACAAAAAGCTAGAACAAACAAAAACACATCTCTCCTTTTTTATCTCTTCTTATCAACCCTATCCACGCCAATAAAAAAAAAATAAAAAAATAAAAAATAATCGTTGGAATTTCGTGAGGAAAAAAAACGATTTTCGTCTCGAATCGAACGAGTCTCAAAAGCCGAGCTTGCTCATAAGCCACGATCGATATTATAATGGATGAGATTAAAAGCGTCACGGATGAGTGTGCAAAAAGTGTTCGGCCTCTACGCGGTTCTTCAGGGGTCCCGAGCGGCCCCACGATACATTTTCTTCGCAGGCAAGAAATAATCGAATTATCAAGTTTAATTACCACCTTCGCAGCGGGAGCAATTTCTACGATCCCAGAGCTATTTACTCTCAAGAATTTTTTTACCAATTTTTTTTAAACAATTTTTTTACTAATTTTCTTTTCGTTTGTCGGCAAAATAATCGGCGAGCGTGTATGCGTGTTTATTCATTTGTGCGCATGCGCAAATGAACCAGCAAAGTATCGAAAACATTAGAGAGGCTATTAAGGGCGAATCGGGACTCGAGATAAGCCTTATCTTTGCAATATTGTACAGTATTTACAATTTCATATCGACGCGAATCGCACATTTTATTTATTCGAACGTTCCCGATTGTTATCCGGTTATAGCGCGACAACGTCTCAATGCCAATTAGCGCGTTGAAAATAAAATCGAAACGGTCGATCCTCATTAACCCGCGAATATTCGATCGCGAATTTCGATTCGGATTAAAATGAAAGTTTAAGTGGATGTACTATTCTTCCCCCTCCCCTTCTATTTATACGGAGTTTTTAAAATTTTGAAAATAAATAATTCGGAGTTTTCGAAATGAAAATAAAAAATTTCGGAGTTTTTTAAATGAAAATAAAATATTTCGGAGTTTTTTAAATGAAAATTAAAAAATTTCGAAGTTTTTGAAATGAAAATTAAAAAATTTCGGAGTTTTTTAAATGAAAATTAAAAAATTTCGGAGTTTTTGGAATGAAAATAAAAAAATTCCGGAGTTTTTTAAATGAAAATAACAAAATTTCGGAGTTCTTAAATTTTTTATAATGAAGATATCGGAGTTTTACAACTTGTATAAATAAAAATTTCGAAGTTCTTTTTCATTTCAAAAAAAAAGATTTTGTAGTTTTTGAATTTTTTAAATAAAAATTTCGGATTTAAAAACTATGTTAAGTAAAACTTTCGAAGTTTCTAAGAATTGTAAAATAAAAATTTCGGAGATTTTCCTATATTTAAAATAAAAATTTCTGAGTCTGTTTGGGTTTGTTTGGGTCAAAGATGTTTAATTTTTTACATAAAAAAATAAAAATAAAAAAACTTTTAAGATAGATAAACGATGAAAAAACGTCGATGACTACGCTGATGGAACTTGATCATCAGTGGAGTCGATGACTCAATCGTCGACGAATTTTCAACCGAAAAGACTATTTCGAAATCTGCGGGTATCCGGCAAATCGGTTGTCCGGGATATATTTTTCGGTGTTTTTTTCCATCGAGTTGGAGATACAGAAAAGAATTTTTGGCTCCCTCGAACACCCACGCAATAAATGACTTCGAGAATGAGTCGTTGCAACGTACAAATTCTACCACGTGCCAACGCACACGAACACTCTTATGGCATACCTCATCAGGGTTACGCGGATGACTCATTCTTCGACTCGATTTGGTTGGTCGTCGAGAAAAGAGGCAAAAGAATTACACGATGGAACACTTGTCCCGGGCGCACCTTCATCTCCGACGCGTCTATCCCTGCGTGAATATTCTTCGCCCGTTTAATTGTGATTCATCGCTAACCCTTCTCTAACACGGTAGTCGTAAAGGCGTTCCTCAGAGATGACAGGATGATGATGATGAGGAATTGACAACAGGAAACGAGCTATTAGGTAGGCTGGAAGAGATACTCGCATTGGTGACCGCTCAACTGGAAAAACAAACCAGATTTTGCCCAGTTTCCCTGTGCCCTCCTGAAAATCCGAATAAAACGTTGCTGATGAAAATTGACAGTTGGAAATAAGCGAGAAGTCTGATTG
>JAPYZJ010006931.1:0-40985 GCA_030522765.1 Ophioninae sp. B BG-2022a | reverse complement strand
TTTTACTCGATTTTTTTTATCGTCGTAACCAATGAAGATTTACGGATTTTGACTACTCGCTGAACTTGATCAGCTGATGCAAATGGACAGATATTATTATTCTTTATTTTACTTGAGATTTTACTCGATTTTTTTTTATCGTCTGTAACCAATGAAAATTTACGGATTTTGACTACTCGCTGAACTCGTTGATGATTATAGTCGATTAACTTTCCAACGATATATTTTGGCGAATCGTCGCACGGAAATTCACGTGTTCGATGACCGCGTGGATTTCTATATATTCGTACGTTGTAATACGAGGACTCGGTGCGAGAGTACGTAAAAGTTTATGCACTTGTTGAATGTCAGCGGCTCGCCGTTTTGCCCCGTGTCCGAGAGAGAGAGAGAGCGTTTAGTAAAGAAGTATTTTCTCTCTCTCTCTGTCACTCTTCGCTACGGCCGGTGAGCGCTTCCTCGAAGTTGAAGCCCCCCTCGCTTCCACGTGTATTCACCTTGAATCTGTCTTGAAAATTCCGCGAAACTTACGAAAACGATTGCGCACCTGCACGTGGACTTTGCAGTGCACGAATCGAAATAATTGATTTTTTTTTTTTTTTTTCGAATACCACGCGAGTGTGTACAGTTATCCAGGGAGAAGGATGCTACAAGGACAAGTCGTTGGGTTGTAACGAGAACGCGTGTATAACGGCGGTTCGCGAAACAACCCGGACGTTGCGATATCTCGCGCTAGAATTCTAGTCGAGATACTTGTTGGCCCTTGCTCGCCACGGCTTTAGCTTCGAATCACTAAAATCGAAAAAAAAAAGAAATAAAAGCTTGCGCAACAACCTACGGACAGTCATCGAGATAAGGATGAGCAAGCTCGTTAAGATGTATTCTTAACGCTGATTGCATTCTAATTTTCAGTCATTAAGGGGGCGATCATTAATCACGCGGAGCGGTAGAGGGGGAGGGGGCACTCGCTGGACATACGAACCATTACGGACGAAAGATGGAGCATCACGGGAAATTATCGATGTCCTTTTTTTTTTACAAATTGTTTTGCAGTTACATTTTATCCTTTGACTATATTGTTGTCGATTAAATTTGTACGAATTATTATTTATAAATGGATATTTGACATAAATATTTATATATAATTATTCAATGAATGAAAAATCGTAGATTAATTGTTATTTGTACAAGTAATGTTTATGATGCAACGAAACATATGACTACGAAAATTACACAAGTATTTTTGAAAATCTTTTGACAATTTGCAAGCGATAAAAATGGAATTTTCGATATTTATGAAGAAAAGATAATGAAAAAAATCGGTAAGATTTTTCTAAGTGGCTAAAAATGTGATTTATTCGAAATAACAATTCATCTTTCGCCATTCATTTTTCAATGGCGAAAAATATTTCGCAACCGAGTACAAATACAAAGACTGAATAGTAATTTATGTACCAAATATAAAAAGGTATATATATATATCTCCGACCCAACATTACAGGGTCCAACGATCATTATACTCCGTCAAATTTTCCATCGACATCGCGGCAACATTTTGTATATGTTATTCCTGTATTTGTTTTTTTTTGTTCGCGGAGGCTCGCAGAGGCCTCGGTCGTACGTGGACCGTGGCACGTATATTTGGGAGTAAGCAAGATGCCGTAAAGGCAGGAACAACAAACGTCGATCGGTACGAGACTCGGCAAACCGCGAATTAACGAAAATAAGAAAGCATTTCGAGAGAAAGAATAAGGAGTCCGCGAGAAAGTCGAGACCGGAGAAGTACGGTCGAATGTGGCAAGAACTAAATTGCCGAAAATTCTATATACGTGGAGTACGAAGGTTTTTCTACAGTTTACGAGCGCAATGAGAGAGAACGTTCGCTTTTTAAATTCTCTCTCTCTCTCTTTCTTCCTGACTTGCAGTACTTGTACGATGTTTTTACTACTTTCCTCTCGATGTATCCGTCGATACACACGGCCGGCATTAAATTTGAAAGGCCTCGCGAATTTCGTTCCCCCTTATTCCTCGAAGGCAGTTTCGAAGGCCCTCGTTCACTTCGGTTCTCAATAATCGGGGGTTTTTTTTTTCGCGCGAAGAAAAATATTAGTTTTATCTGGATTATTATTGTTATATACGGTACAATGCAAACGGCGAAGTAATTCGGGCCGTGGGGCACCGCATCAAATATTCGGGAACTGGACGGTTAAGGAGGATTATTGAACATTCCATCGATGAGGATTGGACTTTGTATATTTCAACCGTGATATTGACCTTTCGTTTGGTCGAACGCGATGAAAATAAATCGTTCCAAATCGTCCGAATTTTTGCTCGCCTGATTAGGAAAAACACTCTTTTTGAACATCCACGAAATATATTTTCGTTGATAACAAAAGCGATTAAACAACAAACGTTTGAGGATTTTTACGTTTCAGTCGTGTAAACTTCGATTTTGTGGAAAACGAGAATTTCTGCGACAGTACTCTCCGCTCTTGCCCCATCTCCCTTTCTCTCTTCGTATTTCTTTTTTTCATTTGCACCAGGCAAACTGACGAAGGAATATTACCAAGAAAAAATCATGAATTTACCCAATTACGTAATTGGTCTGAAGTTCAGGTTGTTCGAACTTAACCATGATTTTTCTCGATAAAATACTGGCGCAAATACTGGTAAACCGAAATCCATCCTTTTCGAGGGATTTAAAAGTGAAAAAAAAATAGTAGGTATCTTTGGTCATGAAGACATTTTCATTTGTTTATTTGCACATTTAATCCTTATGAAATTGAAGCTTGCATAATTGGAAAGCAACGAAATTCTTCTTCAATTTTTTTATTTAAATTGTTATCCAAAATCATAAATCGCAGATTCGTTATAATTGAATAAAAATCCTGACGAACCTTAGCATAATGTTTGTAGCTGAAATCTGTCAAAAGAAATTATTTATATTTGTCGTTTATCGGTTATATAAAAATAATTATTATTCAGGTTGGATCCTAACGAAACAAACTTGAGCATCGTTGTATCCCTAGTATTTAAAAAAGACTATGAAAAAATTAGAAATGATTTGTAACTTCAGAAATCTGCTTTTATCAGAGGGTGAAAGTCTATCTTTTTTATTAAGTGGTAATTTATTATAAAATCAGTTATTTGTAAGGCTAAATATCCAGCTCGCGATCTAGGGTAATAAATCCACAATATTCCAAATTTTGACGAATTCATTGGTAAAAATGTAAGCTTGTGGGTCGTTATTGGTCAGCTTGAAGATCAACATGCACAACTATCGCAATGATACTTTTCCTCGTTTTTATCGATCCTTTTTTCTTCATCCTTGCGTGGTTCAAAATCGATAAATATTTCAAATCGTCAAAATCGATAAATATTTTAAATCGTCAAAATCGATAAATATTTCAAATCGTCAAAATCGATAAAAATTTCAAATCGTCAAAATCGATAAAAATTTCAAATCGTCAAAATCGATAAATATTTCAAATCGTCAATATCGATAAAAATTTCAAATCGTCAAAATCGATAAATATTTCAAATAATTCATCGCTCAGGTATTCCGTGCACCGGGCACTCTTGCGAGTCTCATTACCTGCTCGTTTGGGTTATAACTGACAAGAAGAATTCGGCAGTCGAATAAAAAAAGGTTATTTCGTTGTTTCGTTTACGGGCGTGCTACGGGAGAGAAGAGATGGTGGATCAGGTTGATTCCGGTAGTCTCGAATGAGCCCATCTTCTGATCTTTCTCGTTCTCTCTCGCTCCTGCGTATCACGGACTTGAGACGTACGTTTGAATCGTGTGCGAGCGAAGCGGGTCGGGTCCCGGTCGTCGACCCACGCGGGGACTCCCTCAAGAGCCCTACTTTAGTTTCCTTTAGAAAGCCCCAAATAACAGGAGAGAAATTCCTTGTGTGAGTGCACTAAAAAAAAACCTATACTCCCACCGTTCTTTCCAGTTTCATCCGTTTATAAACTAGAAGCAAGTTGAGAGACGAACGTGACCGTGTCAGCCATTGGAAAACACTTTTCTTCAACACTAAAATCAGGGTTGTTTAACAATAGTTATTTTTTATGAGTTTGAAGTTCGCAACGTTGCGCCGCAACGAAAATCATTATTTTTTAATTTCCCTATTTCTTTTTCAATGTAATCGTAATTGAAATACCTTAATAATTATACAAATCTTTATTGTGATAACAGAGAATTCAAATATGAAAAAAAATATATCGCCAAATAATAGATTTCAGGAAATAAAAAAATGAGAAAATAAATTTCGTTGCGTCGCAACGATGCGAACTTCAAGTCCATTATGTTTTAAAGATTCAGCCAAATCGTACTTGATTTGGCTGAATCAAATCAAGAAAAAAATTGGCGTTCAAATTGAAGAAATCAAAATTGGCTGAATCGAATCAAACCACTCGAGTAATTTGACACGAATAAATAGGTGTTTTAAATAGTAATGTCTATTTAAAAAAAATACTCATTCATTCGATACTAAAATAACTCAAACGCAAAAAACTAGAGTTTGGAGCTGTTTTTCGAGCTTGAGTTTTTTGAGTTGAGCTTTGAGTTTTTTCGTGTTGTAAACGTCAACAAACATTTCTTTTTTTTTTTTTTTTCGGAAAAAATGAAAATTATTACTAACTAACCCAAACTGATATCTTCATGAATAAGTTTTTTGTTTCAAACGTCAAAAAACATTTTCTTTTTTTGTTTTTTTCGGGAAAAATAAAAATTGTTAGTAACTAACCCAAACTGCTATCTCCATGAATAAGTTTACCACATTTTGGGAAAACATGCTTTCGAGAAAAACAGGTTGGCGAAGGTTGACTGGCAGTTTTATCGTTGCTATCATAAGTTGACCTTCCACGTGCATTTCCTGTATCATACGTTAGACTTTCCGCTTTACTTTGAGTTGTCGCAAGTGTCGAACGATTTGTTTTTATTTTCGCAGTCGCGCAACTCTCAATTCTGCGATGGCTGATACTTCTTCTTTGGATGAAACGTTGCATGCCGAAGTGTCATTCATTCTTATCCGAAGTTTCATTTCGCGGTTTGAACGTTCGAACATTCGAGTATTCCAGCCAGAGAAAATTGCTCTTATGATTACTACGATTATACCAAGCCGTCAAATTTCGAATCGATCCACTAACACACCAAAGAATTATTTTTTAAAATTCGCAGCAATGTTGCGCCGGAAATTCAGCGCTCTTTTTTTCCTTCGAGTATAATGAGAGAAAGGGTACAAATAACTGATGAAAAACGATGAAGATTTTAAGGCATCGTCACAGTTTGACCCTCCAAAAGTCACTGACTTTCGTGATTTTTTTTTCTATATTAAAATGAACTTATCCCTCCGGTTTTTTTTTTATAAAAAAGTTAATTCTCGACGAATAAAAATTGATTTTTTTTAAGTTTATTTATTGGGTGTATCATAGTTAAAAAAATTGTTCAAATTACACGTCAAAAAAAAAAGTTCTCGCATGGTGTCCACGATTGCGGCCGCAATTTTGATCTGAAATAAAAATATTAAAAAGTTTATCAATCTGTAGGAAAGTCGCTATGGCGCTATGGAGGGTTTTTTTTGAAATTTCAGAAAATGGCGGCGGTTTGAAAAAAAAGTATCGAATTTAGCCTTTTTTTCGGCAGTTTTCCGTAAAAAAAAAAAATAGGAAGATTCTAAAAAAAACCTTCCGTAGCGCTATAGAAAATGATGGTCAAAATGTCCTCTCCAAATTGGAACTGGATATCTTCAAAACTCTGCCTTTGAGAGTGGAACCCGTTTTGAAAAACGCCACTCCGAGAAAAACGCGTTTCAAGATTGAAGTTTGAGAAAGTGTTTAAAACAGTGTTTACAAAAGTGTTTGAAAAAATTTGAGAAAGTGTTTATAACAGTTTATACTATCCAATACAGCAAAAAAAAAATCGATTTTTTTTAAATTTAAAACTGTGACGATCCCTTAATGTGATAGAAACTCCTCCAGAAAAGAAATATTTCGAAGAATTTTACAACCAAGTCAAATAATAACGAAACCGAGAATCCGTGAAAGAACAACGGCTCTCAACATCTCTTACGTCCAAAAACAGATATAAACTTCGAACGTCAAAAAACACGTTGTTTTTTGACGTTTAAACACATGGAAAAACGCCTCTCGAATTTCGAGGTGAAACTCGTCGTGGAGAACTCCAGGTTACTTCCAGGCTTGCCCATCATTAAAGATCAGCTTTAAAAAGAAAATCGTACGATTTTGCCTCGAGTAACGGATGCGAATCCGATATAAACGCGGATCGCTGTCGATCAGAGTTCTTTCGGACTACGCTACCGTCGCAAATTTCACCGAAATTACTTCCTGAACACGCGAGGGTCGTAATCCCCAGCCGTGGAATAAGAAACGCGAATTCTTCCGCGCCAAGTATGCCGATACATTGTGGTGGCTCCTACCTGGTATTCCCTTCCATTCCCGGTCGGCCACAAATTTTCTTCGTTTTTTCCTGTGTCTCTCGCCACCTTCGAGAATGTTCTCTGCGAGTCGACGAATATTTTCTATATATATACAGGGTGTGGCGTAAGTAATAGATAATCTTGTATTGTTGGATAGGGGACCTTAAGCCCTATTTAAAAAAAATTACGAACTCCCTTTGACTCAACTACTCTTTGTGATAATTTTTTTTTATTTTTAGGAAAGTTACTTTTTCTGTTCACTTTATCGGCCACTATTCATTAAAAAAATGGGATTTTTACAGTCAACTACAGACTGTAAAAATCCTTTGTACAGTCTGTAGACTAAAATAAGTATTATTTAAAAAATTTCACTTTTATTTAAAATCTTTTATTTAATTTATTTAAAATAAGCGTTTATTTAATATTATATATCTTTTATTTACTTTATTTAAAATAAAACTTTTATTTAGTTTATTTAAAACAAGTATTATTTAAAAAATTAAAAATCTTTATTAAAAACTTTTATTAAAAACTTTTATGAAACTTTATAGAAAACTTTTATTAAAAAAAAAACAAGTATTATTAAAAAATTTTAACTTTAGTTTAAAAATAAATAAAAAATGTTTTTGATGAATAGTGGCCGATAAAGTAAACAGAAAAAGTGAATTTCCTAAAAATTAAAAAAAATATTATCACAAAGAGTAGTTGAGTCAGAGGGAGTTCGTAATTTTTTTTTAGATAGGGCTTAAGGTCCCCTATCCGACAATGCAAGGTTATCCATTACTTACGCCACACCCTGTATATATATATATATATATATATATATGTGTATATACGTTTGCACGTGACCGACCACGAAGATTTCTTACCTCGACACCTGAACGGTTTTTCTCCTCTCTTTTTTATAACTCAAGGTTTGGCGAGACTCGAGAATTATTTTCGCCTCGTCATAATCCGCGCTGCAACGTCGTGCACTCGGCGATCAGCGAGTCTTCCAAAATCACCTCGGTTGAACGCTATATCGGGCGAAATCTAAATTTAGTCAGGATCTCTTTCAGATTCCCGCTAATAAGACCGAATTAGCTGAACTGGTGCGAAGGTGATGCCGTCTAGGAACACAAGTGTCTCCACACTGAAATTATTTTAAAAGGTCGTTTTAAATAATTGAAGAATCACTCACATTTATTGGTATATAAATTGACAAATTTGTATATAATGTGCCAAATTTGATACGTATATCAAGTGTCAAAATAGTTTGAATTGACAAAATTGACATTTTGAATGTTCAACGATGTACTGGATTTCGACCACTCGGTTCATCAGAAACAAAAGATAAACGAGTTTTTTTTTTCTTCAAGCAGACAACATTGACTAAGAATCGATCGAGCTCTTTTGATAATGCGTTTTGAACACTTTGAAAAAAGTTTTGAATTTTCGTTACGACTTTTTCTAGAAAAATTAATATCAAAACTAAATTACTATTGCAACGAATAAGTGTATCGAGTTTCAAGTTAATACTTTCGTTATACATCGACAAATCACGTACAATATTGAGTATTGTTGAAATATTTCGAAAAATACCGCTTTGAAAATTCGATTAGCAGTTTTATCGTTAAAGTCATAGGGTTATCTTCGATCTGCGATTACCGCGTCATACGATGAAACCCCATCTTTGATTTGAGTTATCACGAGTAAAGAACAATTCTTAAATATGCATAATAACACGTCTCTTCCAATTTTAACTCGCAAAAGTGTGCAGTGAGTCTTAAAAACCAATGTGACAGAGAATCGTAAAATATTTCGCAATTGTCGTTAACTGAATAAAACGATTTTGTCTCAATGCATATTTCAAAGAGGTTCGAACAATAAAATCGTTTCAGACAATATTCTCGCACGTACACACTCCGGATTCGTCAGAATCGGAATTTCACCGAGATATTATATCACGAGGAAGATCGTATCGTTATCAAACCTGGTTCCAACGTATCGTCTCGTCTCGGGTATACGCGATACGCGGCTCTTTCGGAATCTTCATCAGCGCGAATTGTTAAATATCGATATCTCTTTGAATTTCTCATCAGCCACTTTATGGCTGCATAATTTCTCTTCGTCTTTTCTTTTTTTTTTTTATAAACGAATAATCGAAACGCTGAGCGCCGAAACTTTCTATAAGACTGAAACAAGCAAACTTGATAAGTAAAAAATTGCACAAAACTTGATATCTTAACCCTACATTGCATATTGTGCCATATGTGGCACAACGAAATTTATTTTCTTCCTTAAATCTATTATTTGGCGACATATTTTTTTTTTCTATTTGAATTCTATGTTATCACAATAAAGATTTGTATAATTATTGAGGTATTTTAATTACGGTTATATTGAAAAAGAAATAGAGAAATTGAAAAATAATGATTTTCGTTGCGTCGTAACGTTGCGAAATTCAACCTCATGTCTTAGTTCATAAAATTTTAGGTAGATATCGTTAGAGGAAGACAGAATGAAGTTTTGGTGCGAGCAGTCGTCGATCTTTTCACCAAACTCTGTACTCGTCGATGTTTGAAATTTCATAAAATTGTCTTCTTTTGAATTTTGAAAAAAAAAAAGTATCTACACTCTTGTTGGACAGTCAACTATTACGTTGTAAGTGTATTTTTTTCAATTACTTTGTATTTTGATGTTGATAAAGTGATTTTTATCGACGTTCCCAATGTGGAACTTTTAATTTTCAATTTTAAACATTTTTTAATGTTCCAAAATTTTTTAAACTATTTTTTACGATAGCCAGGCCTAAAACAGCACATAATATTATTTTTCCAAAGAGATTTAAAAAATCATGCATTGTAGGGTTAATATAAATCAGCCCTGAGAAACACTTATCTGAAAATTTGAAATACGTCAGGCGTTACTTCGATCCCATTTTTTTTTTAAACAACAGCAAGAAAATATAATCGTTGAAGCTACGATCGAAAAAATTGTTATCTAAATTCATCGTCACTTTCGGGTTGATCTCGTACTGTCACAATCAAAAGTTTGATCCCCCAGGTGCGGGAGTCGGTCACCCCCCAGTTGTGTAATAATGACGACCGGACACTTCCGCCTCTTCGATCTCCCGTGGAGTTTTTTTTTTGTTCGCTTCGATTCCCGCCTCGATTCAGTCGGCTGTACGTTCGATTACGTAAACGCGACCCACGCGTGTATTGACGTCACTCGAGCATACAAAAACTCGGATAGAGTTTAAACGAAATTCCCTTTGAGGGAAAGACCGCGGCCTGGAGAACGTTCCATTTCTCGTTGTTTTCGTACTTTTCCACGCTTTTCGTCGAGAAGCCATTTTTCACTGTTTCACGTGTTTGCGTATGTGTGTGTATGCGTTCTGACCCAAATGATTCATCACTGAGTGAAAAGAATGCACAGAGGTGTACAACGGACTGACAGGGACTTTGCGGCGTGAGGAAAAGAGCTAACGAGTGGAGGTGGACGAGGATGAAGAGATGGGAAAGAGAAGAAGAGGGTTCATAGAAGTAAACGGGCTGAAAAAAAAAAAACGTGTATTTCTTTTCTTCCTGTCTCCGTCTCAGCTGTCATTGTTGGATCTCGCTTCTTTTCATAGCTTTCAGCCTTTTAAAGAGTACTTTGCAGCAAGCTCGCGTCGGTTTTGTCACCCACGTAGTAGCAGACATCCATCTCTCGATTCCTCGCAGTTTTCCTCCCGTGCGTTCGGGTCCGAACGAGTCGTGTGAAGCGAGCGTGGGTGCCTGCCTATTGAAAACGTCACCCACTCTGAAAAACAACAAAAAATAATTAAAAAATCAAAAGGAAATAAAGTAGAAAAGAAAAGATGAAAAAGTATACGAGTCTACGACTTTAGCCTCGGCGCACAAACGTGGATCGCCTTGTTTACTATTCCGCGATACTATTAGCCTTATATGCATATAGGTAGATAGGAGGGAGTCCCCGATGAATATTGCAGGAAGCTCGTTTCATCGCGCGTCAACCGTTCGTCATACCCTACCTGAGTTGCCCTCGCACACTTTCAGCAAAAAGAATGAGGAAACACGAAAAAAAAAGTCTCACTGAGTGCCGTTGGGCTTAACGGGTTATCGGGAAAAAATCGGGCTTTTTCGAAAAACTCATTTTTTAACGGATAAGTAAGATGGGAAAATCGTTTGGATGTTTGGGTTATGTTATTTGTACGTTTATTAAGGAATCAGATTTTTGGATCGAATTTAGTTAGAAATACTAATAATTCGAGCAGTTTTAGAGAATCTCGAGAGTTACACTATTTCAAACGCGAAAAAAATGATTTTTCTTTTTGATCCTCCGTAGTTAAAAAAATATATCAAATATTAAAATAAAAAATAAAAAATTAAATCAAATATGATTCTTTAGTTAAAAAAACACACATTTTTATATTCATTGTTCCTTTTAGGATTTTTTTTACGAGTCGCTGTTTATTTCTCTGATGAATTAATTTTTTATACGCCCATATACTTATCTCAAAGCGTATTCCATAATTCTTTGAACCACATCGAACGGATAGTGATATCGCGATAGTTTTTTTTATTTAAAAAATGATGGGATAGAATTGATCAAAAATACGTGACGTTGGCTTCGTAACCATTATTATCTATTTCACCCGAACTTTCTTCAGTATAGTGTCACTATCATAGAAAATCAGATTTACAAAATATTTCAAAGAAAAATCACATAATTATCAATAACTAATGAAAAACAGCTAGTTACGAGAAAAACGCATTAAAAGTTTGTCCAGCACTAAGTAAACAACAATTCTACCTTCAATTTGTAACTTCTGTCCCATGAATGGGACCTCCCACTTCAATTTAACTTGTCCGAAGTTTTCGAAACTTGGAACGATTTTTTGAAACTTTCAAAGTATTCCAACCCTCCGCGGACGCTCGTCGCTCGTCCGAAAGAACTCAATCTACGACAAACCAAAAACCGAAAGATCTAAATAACGTCACATCTGTCCCGTTACAATCCACAGATCCGTAAACCACCTCAATAATTATACAAATCTTTATTGTGATAACATAGAATTCAAATAGAAAAAAATATATATCGCCAAATAATAGATTTAAGGAAATAAAAAAATGAAAAAATAAATTTCGTTTTGTCGCAACGATGCGAACTTCAAGTCCATGTAAGCCCATAGTAACTCAAAGTTTCATGGACCTGAAGTTCGCATCGTTGCGACGCAACGAAATTTATTTTCTCATTTTTTTATTTCCTTGAATCTATTATTTGGCGACATATCGTTTTTTCTATTTGAATTCTATGTTATCACAATAAAAATTTGTATAATTATTGAGGTATTTTAATTACGATTATATTGAAAAAGAAATAGAGAAATTTAAAAAATAATGATTTTCGTTGCGTCGCAACGTTGCGAACTTCAACCTCATAAAGTTTCAGTGTTTTCAAAACTCGTTGATTCTCGTCCACCTTTAACGATTTTTGGATCGTAGGTTCGAAGCTTCGTAAATTTTGACGGAAGAACCTTTGTCATTATCGTCCCCATTTTTCCGTCTTCTCGCGACGAGCCACTCGGATAGTTGCTTTACAGGGTGCTTGTCTCTCAGTGACAGCTTCGTGCTACTTTGTTATGTATATGTATATATGTACTGAATATATAATACGAGAGACAGGAGAGTGTCCGTTGTAAACAATGAGCTGAGCTCTCTCTCTTTCCCTCCCCCCCCCCCTCTCCCTCGTTCCTCGTGTTGAGTCTCCGACCCAGATTCCGAGTCTTGAGCACTCTCCTATGTACTTTTATACGTATTGCACGTGTGCATCCATTATCCGTCTATACACGGTGGTGTGTTTGTGTAGGATAAATACAAGCGACGTACGTAGAAAGCGGCTTGCATAACCGAGCCAAGGCGTTCTCGTTCCTCCGAGGGAATAACACTCTATGCCTCCACGAGAGACAACTCCCCCCCTTTCTTCCTCCCCTTTAAAACCATCAGCAACTTCGACTTTGCTTCTCTCGACTATTTGGAACCGCGAGTTCCGCTATTTTTTTTCTTGCTCTCGAACGAGAGCATCAATTCGAGAATGCCTCAAGATTCGTTCTTCCGAACACGTGTCTCGACGCGGGAAATCATCGGGCGAACCTTTGAGACCCCGGAGAACCGATCGCTTCAAGTGTCCGAATTTCGATGAGGTTGAAGTTCGCAACGTTGCGAGGAAACGAAATACCTCAATAATTATACAAATCTTTATTGTGATAACATAGAATTTAAATAGAAAAAAAAATATGTCGCCAAATAATAGATTTAAGGAAATAAAAAAATGAGAAAATAAATTTACGATGCGAACTTAAGGTCCATGAGTTTCGATCGGACGGATGAATGTCACGCTGCCTCGATGTCATTACAAACGATGTCTTCGGACTCGACGCGGGTTTTCTCGGGTCTCGAAGTAGCCTCGAGGAAATCAATTATCTTCCCCAGAGGATATTCTCTGGGGATATCTCCCCAGAGAATAGTAGCGAAAAAAATATTGTACAAAAATCGAGATTTTCTTATACGGTATCAAGAAAATGAAAAAGATCGAATGGGCGTGAATAAAGTGTTTCTTTCTAAAGGAAACAAAGTGTAGACATACTTCAACCGTTTTAAGGCTCCCTAACGAAAAGTATTTTGATTTCACGAACTCTTATCGTAATTTCACTAAAATGAATAAAAAATATTGAACCATTTCGATCAAACTTTAAATAGAGCAGAAAAAAGAATTTCTCGTTCGGACGTACAGTCTGCAGCTCGACAGGGCGAGAGCGAGAATGCAATGTCTATTTCGTACAGCGACAACTACGATGTACGCCCACTAGCCTAGACAAACAAGCGTAGGCACCGCGTTGATTCAACATCGTTCCTCGTCTCCTTTTTCTTCGCTACTACACAGCCGTGCTCAACAAAAATTCGTAACATTGATTCCTCTCGTCTCACCGCTCGGCGAATTCCCTTCGCCACGAGGAATGCGAGTACTTTTTTTTTAACGTATCGACATCGTACACGCCGAAGTGTCCTCAAACGTGAAAAGCAGGCTTGTCCCTTTGCCCTGATTTGCACGGCGTTTGGGCACCAGCCGAACGAATAATACATATGGAGAATGTCTCTTCGTCACTCTTTTCCCCCTCTCTGCTTCTCTCTCTCTCTATTTTATTTTATTTTATCTCTATTTGTATTCGGATTATTATTATCAATTTATTATTACAATTATAATAATAATTATTATTATTGTTATAATTACGATTATTATTATTATTATTATTATTATTATTATTATTATTATTATTATTGCTGGTATCGTTACTATTATGATTACTATTATTACTATTATTATGACCATTGTTTTTATTATTATTATGTTATCACTATTCTTTATTAACATATGATGTACTGTTTAAAAATATTTTGTGAAAGTGCACTAGGGCATATTAAACATATCATATCATATCTCTCTCTCTCTTCTATTTTTTATTTTTATTTTTCATTGTATGCAGACCTGCGAAGTTGAATTTTAAGTTTAATTTTATTTCAAATTTTTGGTAATCTTAGCTTTAAGTTTAGTTTCAAGTACTCTTTTTTTGTACACGCTTTTCTGTATCCTCACCGTTTTGCTGTTTTTCTCTTTTTTGTCCCATAGCTTGCTAGGACGTATTAAATATAATCAAATCAAATGAAATCTGTCTCTCTCTCTCTCTCTCTCTCTTTGTACCTGTCTCCTCTAATGTTCTCGCAACGTTGTATCTCGAATATACATCCCCCCTATTTGCGCGGTTGCTCCCTTTCAATGCAAGTTTCGTCTGGCTGTGCTCCTACATCGGGCAGAACTAATGCCCACGAGAGACAATTCTCTCTCTCTCTCTCTTTCTCTCTCTTTCTCTCCCTGCTTTTCTCACACCGACAAACGTCCGCGTGTACTGCATATAGATCGCTGACGGACTCGGCGGTTCGTTCTCTCCTGCATCGCAACCATGAGAATCCAACGAAAACCGTGTGAGTGCGAGAGAGATGGAAAGAAGACAGAGAAACGCCCCTGCGACGCACACACGTGTGCATTCGCGCTCGCGCGCTGCGAGACTAAAAAGACGAATAAAAGTTCGGGGACGAGAGAACAGGTTCCATGGGGCAAGCCAACCCCGACCAGCACAGCCAGCCGCGAGGTTCCCGGGTCACTCACCCAGATATTTCACAAACAGCGAGCCCGTAAATATATACAAGAACGCGCACACACACGCGTGTCTCCTTAAATTCTTAACAGCCTTTCTACTTCGGACAAAAGATCTCCCGAGTCCTCCTTGGTTTTTCAACCAAGTGAAATCTCTAGATTCGTCGTATTTTTTTTTTTTTTTTATTTTTCCTCTTCGAAAGATCGTCCATCCCGAAACCGCCAAGTTTTTGTTTTTTTTTTTCTCCTAATTTCTAAGTCGCGAAAAAAATATCCGTGGCGTAGCTTGGTGGATTCTTTTTTCATCAGTTGGCAATGTGTTTTCCCGCGGTTTTGCACAAACGGTAATATACGGTGCGAAATCAGTCGGGTCGAATTTATACACGCAATTAATTTGACTTTTTATGCGCTTGAAAATTGCATCGATGGGACCACAATTTTTTTATTTAAAAAATGTCTGTTTTATTTTTATCGGAAAGCATATTTTGCAGACTTTAGGGTTTCGATCGATCAATGGATGTCCTACAGAATTCGTGACGATTTATGGGTTCGGAACGGCGAGTAGAAATTTAGTAAAAGCAAGAAAAAAATGTTGCATTTCAACGATGCAAAATTCAACGCTTCTATTTTTTCGCCATTTTTCTAGGTCTGGAAAAAAAATAATTTTCCGAGGAATTTTCTGTACCAGTAAATGAAATGGAAACGAAATGTTGCTTCAATACTTCTTTATCAATGAGGTGATAAAGATTTTAGGAGGTTCGTAATCTGTGGAATTTTTTCCTGGCGATAAGCCACCTTTTTTTCAGTTGGCTATCGCGGTCCGACACGTGACTATTTCTGAAGAGCCCCTCTTGAATATTCACACCTACGGAAGAGTCGTTCGGGATTGGAGAAAGGTTGGGAGTGAAAAGAGGGATTTGGGCTTTTGAGATGCTGTGACCGGGTAGCAAAGTCTTCACTCGTCGTCATTGATTCTCCGCGAAAGATATTTCTTTCCGGTCTTTCTATTTTTACTTCTTACGCCCCCGTTACGATTTCGCACATTCCGCGTGACCTACACGCTGAAGTTTTAAAAAATTTTAATTGAAGAAATGGGCGAGACATTTGCTGGCTGCAATGAGACAAGCTAATAAACGTAACCGGAATTGTATCAGCATTCCTCGTGTTTACAAACCTACAAGATTTCTCTGATACTGTCGCACGTCGAAATTAATTTTATTCTCCGTCAAAAATATCGGCACATGTACACAAAAGCCATTTTTCAAAAAGTACAGACATTGTTTTGGAAAAGAAATTTGAAAAACACGGGTATTGGTAACAAGCATTATTAATCTCGTATCTACTCTTCGTTTGTTTCTTTTTTTTCGTTTTGTTTAATTAGTAATTACATGAGATATTTTTGTCAGATAATTCTCGCTATCTTTTTTGTATGTCAGTCATTCCTATATCATTATTAAAAAATACAACGTGTTTTATCTACTTAACGTAAAATTTTATCGCAATGATAAATATATTCATATTTGAGTTATTCATCGTCGCAAAAGAAAAATAAATAACGACTCATTTATTTCACAACGCAATGAAAATTTTTTATTAATTTTTCTCTTATTGATAAATCAGATTTCTGATCTCTGAATAAGCGAAAAATCATTGTGAGATTTTTGTATTGAATTATTGCAAAAACATGTATACGCAATAAAAAAACATTTTATTGCATTCTATAAATTCCACTCCAATCACATCAATTATTTTCATTATTGATGTTTTTTGGAATTTAGAGTGGACGGTATTTGATGAAATTAATTTCAGTGATTTTTATAAAATCGTATTGTCCTGGAAATATCGTCAACTGCGATTCAACGATCTATCCTACACAATTTTTCATAACGGAAAATTCTTTTTCGTGCAACGTCGTTCTGTATTTTCGAGAAAATCCGACAATCGATAAAGTTCGATTTAAACCCAAAGAGAAAAATGAAAAAAAAAAACGATGTAATCCATGCATCGGAGCTCTAGGGGGTTATGGTATTAAATTTTCGCAATAGCGGGGCGTTATTTGGAACGACGTTTTCATTCATGCTGCACTTTGAATAGGTCCCGATTACGCTCGTAATTACTGTGAGCGGTGACCTCGTTGCATTCGTCGAGTTTCAAATATTTTTCGAGGCAAAGGGTGATGTTCGGTACAGAGGCGCGCAGCAATGGGACACGTTTTTTTTCCTCCTCTTCAGTACCAGCGAAAACGAAACAAAGAAAGAAAAAACGCGGAAGATATGAGAAGAATGAACGCGACGGGAAGGAAAAGGGAAAGAAAAGAGAGAATCGTTGCTCAAAGAACAAACACAAAGAACGAAAGCCACACAAAGCATGCGCCACACGAATGTCCAAAATAATATATTTTCGTAGGTATAGATATTTTTTGTGAATTCGTTATTTTCAAATATAATTTATCGAGGAAGGAAACGGATTTTTTTATATTGTATTTTATTTATATATATTTTTTATCACTTTTCGATTACGAATATAACTGCAATTCAGTCATCGAAATTTGATAAGGATTTCGACTAATGTAGCCACTTGCAAATCAAGATTATATGGGAAAATTGATTTTGACGGTACAAGTAAGAGAATTGAAAAATCGTTTGGACATTTATTCGCATGTACACTCACGAAGTTGTGTACCGAATTTTATATACAAGTGTTCAAAATTAACGACGTTGTGAACGATTTTATGAAGGGGCTTTGAACATGCGTGGCTTCACGAGAAGAAAGTAACGGTGTGCTCGATTTCCATCACCCGGTTGATATAAAACCAAGAAATAAAACTTGAACTTCTATGCGACGCAATGAAATTTCTTTTCTCATTTTTTTATGTCCTCAAATCCATTATTTGGCGAAATATTTTGTTTCAGATTTGAATTTTAGGTTATCACAATAAAGATTTGTATAATTATTAACGTATTTTACTTACGATTTCAGTGCAAAAAAATTGCGAAATTCAAAAGTAATAATTTTCGTTTCGAACTTCAATCTTGATGTTCTGTTTTTTTTTCTTTTGCGAAAAAAAAAACAACTGGACAATAGTCTACGAGTAAACTGGGTTGGAAATGTGGCGAGGTTGTTTCGATTTTGTACGTGGCCTTAAAGTATTTTAAACGAGCGTCCATGTCGATTCATAATTCTGCCAAAAGTGCGTAGATACGCTTATCAGGTACATGTGTCGATATGTCAAATACGGTGAGAGAGCCGTTGGAGAAACAAGCTGCACATACGTCCTTGTACCACTGATCTCATTGACGTCATTCCCATCACGTTTCCTCCTTCCCTCTCTCTCTCTCTCGCTCTTTCCATGCCTCTTGTTCTCGACAGCACGAAAGTGGCGCCGGCCGATTATTATTGCGTCAGGCATGCATCGCCGCGTTGCCACAATCGCAAACGTCCGTTGCCTTGGCAGTCCAGATGATTCCGACGACGTCGCGTTTCTCCTTCTCCGTTGTTCTTGTCGTGTCGACGTCGTTGTCGCTAACCACGCCGTCAGCGTGTTTTACGATCCTCAAGGTCACGGATGTCAGCCGGGGCACGGATCTCTTCCGTTACCCGGATTTACGACCTGCCGCGCCAACTCTCGCTATCCAAAACAAACCCGAAACACGTAAAAGCCTACGGATCGCGAGCACACACTGCTGCTCTTGTACGAAACGTCAGTTTCGTCGCTACGTTAAAACCAGTGAAAACAAGGCTTTCCAACGTTT
Organism: Ophioninae sp. B BG-2022a; assembly: GCA_030522765.1. NCBI lineage: Eukaryota > Metazoa > Arthropoda > Insecta > Hymenoptera > Ichneumonidae > Ophioninae sp. B BG-2022a. Next base: position 22,597 of record JAPYZJ010006931.1, on the reverse strand, counting down.
GCAATTTGAAAAAAGGTGAAATTTTTGAAAAATCGTTCGAAACTTGTAAAAATTAAATGTTTGATATTTATAAAAAATCTTTAATTCATTCGATACTTGATCACTTTAACTACGAACTTTGACGTTCGAATTTTGTGAAATTCTTTAAAAATCGAATTCTGAAATTCTTTAAAAATCGAATTCTGAAATTCTTTAAAAATCGAATTCTGAAATTCTTTAAATTCTTTAAAAATCGAATTCTGAAATTCTTTAAAAATCGAATTCTGAAATTCTTTAAAAATCGAATTCTGAAATTCTTTAAAAATCGAATTCTGAAATTTAAAAAAATCGTAATAAATTTAAAAAAATCGTAATAAATTAAAAAAAACCGAGAATTCTGAAATTTTTTAAAAATCGTTTGAAACATGTAAAAATTGAATGTTTGATATTTATAAAAATCTCTAATTCAATCGATACTTGATCACTTTGAACTTTGACGTTCGAATTTCACAATAATTCATCATTTTCTGTGAGATAACGTCGAGTCGTGTAGATATGATCTTTTTCACGAAATATTGCTGGTGAACTCGCCGTAACTCCGAAGTTGAAATCTCGTCGGACTTGGATATCGAAGATTGCCGTTCGCGAACTTGAAATGCTACAGGCGATTCTTCATTCTTCTTTATCTTCATTATCATTATGAGATATCACTTTTTCTATGGATTTCACTTGGAAACTTTATTGTATTATTGGATGAACCGTCAAGCGAAAAGTTAGTCAAAAAAAGTGAGGAATTGTGGATTTTAAGAATAATTTATAAATTAAGAATAAATCCGCACTTGAAAATGTCAATTCTTCACTCTCAATAGTTATTGAAGTCAAATGCATGAAATATTTTTTCGGTAACTATCGGTCCTCCAATTTTGAAATTTTTTAGTGATTTTTCGTTATACATTCAGTGATACCTCGAACAAGAATTTCCAACAAAAAAATTTCTACAACCTTTGTAATCAAAATAATCCAAAAGAAAACGATAATACGAAACAAATAAATTCCCATCGACTTTCAATTGTGCAATGTCTTCAACATCATCTTTCAAGAATGTAACTGCAACACCATTCAATTATTCGAATAAATTTTTTGATTTCCTTTAAAGATAAAAAGTATCGAAAGTTCATGGACGATTTGGGGTACCTTTAGCTCAGGAATATGCTCAGGATATATTTTTTGAATTACAGCATTTTGAGAGTTTCACCTTTCGAATCGAATATTGAAAAATCCGAGGATACTTCTGTTGGAATGTGGAATGGAAGGACGAGGAAAATTGATTGCTGATATCGATTAGCGTTCCGGTGGTCTTCGCTGGCTCGTTCTCGTCCCTCTAAGAATGATTTACGAGCGAGCCAGCGACGAGTTATACCCCGAGCGAACGTGGGCGGATAATTAACTCTCGCTAAACCTAATTGATCTCATCGTGCCAAGAGAACTTGGTAAAAGATGGCGGCAGGGACCATGGACGGTTGGAGCGGTGGATGGGTAGAGGAAGACAAAAGAGAATCGGCCACGCCGGTTCCCGTGTATAGATTCTCGATTCCGCAGACAATTCGACTACCGGAAGTTTTGTCCGTCAAACAAAAGTTTCGAATGCCCGCTCGGGCGTGCTCGTTCTCGCATCGCCTCTTCCATCCTCGATCAACCAGCTCTTGTCCCCGAAATTCTGTGTGCGATATCCCACGACCAACCTGCAAAAAGCTGTAAAAAAAAAATCATTTTGCCTTTTTTTCGCTTTAGTATTGAATAAATCAGTGCGTCGATAAAAAAAAATCGTTTCGTGGAAGATTGAAGATTTATTCCAACGGCCTGATAAGGCTAAAGTCCGTTTTTCGAAAAACCTCGAAACAAATGTTACTGTTTTTCCAAATGCGTTTAGAAGAACTCGAATTTACAATCTAAATTAACGTTTCAACCAATGTGAACTTTAAACGTATTTTTTTTTTGTTTTATTCACGAAAAATACCGTGAGAAGATTTCTCCAATGTGGAACGTCCATATTATCTTAATAGTCCGCCTAGACTGTGTCTACCACCGGCACGCAATATTGCGTGCCTCAGTTCTTTTATTGATCGAAACGATTGTTCCCTTCCTACGCATAAATCCATATCAAAATGCACTTAATACACGAGGCTGCACTTTGTCGAATGGACAAAAAAAAAAGGATTATTCATGTGTCTCGAAATGTAATTAATTTTACAGTATGCAAAAATTGACGTTTTTATAACGTATGAAATCTTAGGGAAACTATGATATTGACATAACCCCACAAATTTTTTAAACCAAATGTTACGTATTACATACATTAGAAAAAAAACGAGCATCAGGTTTTGTAAAATTCACAGATGCAGAGCTTGATTTTTTTATTTTACGTTTAAAATGTTTATACAATTTTTTGAACATTTCGGTTCGAAATATTCAGGCATCTCTCTCATCGCGTAACGTGGTAGAGACATTTCGACGACATTTCCATTTCTAACAAATCTAATAAATATTTCCTTAAAATTTAATAATTAATTAATTCATTAGCAATAAATTAAATAACAATAAACAAATATTTAATTAAATGATAAATTCTTTCACAAAAATGTGTCGAATAATTAAATAATAAATAATAAATAATAAATACTACATATCAACGTCAATATAATTAAACCCAATGCAGTGAATATTATCTATTATTAAATCAAATTGATACCCTGCACATTTATTCAAGATCTAATCATTTCCTAATTCATTCATTCCTTCATTCGATTCAACCTACTGTTTACTAAAAAATATTTTTACTAAACCTTTATTAACATTTATTTTCAATTTATCATTATTATTATTAAGAGTATATTTCTAAAGCCTTTTTCATAAAAACGATTACATCTACTTACACTCTACGGTTCTATACACTCACGTTCTCATTCTACCCGTTTCCTTACGAATGCGTTTGGGTTTTAAAAAAAATACAAAAAAATCCAAATAGACAATGGACGTTTTTATTTTCGGTAGATGCGTCGTAGTATCAGTGTACGCGCGAGGCGAGGAGTGTGACGTTGTGTAGAGGCTGCAGTACGCCGGGGCAGTGCAACGAGGGGGTCAATGGCCCTGACGTGTGCACGGAGCGTGCCGACGAGACGCTCTGTGACGCTACTGTGAATGTGAGGCTGCCGCGACGGCGGTGCACCGAACCACTTACGCACACCATCGAAAGACCTCCACGCGTTTTACACGTACACGATACAGAAGCACGAATAGCCTCTGAACGTGGCCCCTCAAAACCTCGTTGCGTGATTCCTTGCACGCGCACCTTCAACCTTTTTTTTTAGGGCTCTTTACCCCTTCAGGGGTTCGGGTAGAAAAACCCGAACTTTTGACCAGAAACCTCAAAATTTCGAATTTAAATACACCGAAACTACAAATTTCGTAAATTTTTTAGTTTGTTTGGGTTTGTTTACAGTCAAGAGTTTAAAATCAAACTAACGAACCCAAAGAAAAATTTCGTTAACCTTGTTAACCTTTACGAAATTTGTAGTTTCGGACTATTGAAATTCGGAATTTTTAGCTTTCTGGTCAATCGAAGTTCAGGTTTCCTACTCAGCCAACCCCTTCGGGACGACGAATTTTTTTTTTTCTTCGTATTTCTTTTTTTTTTAATTGTTCGAGATTGTTTTTTGCGTTTAAGGACATGTCGAAGACATACCACGTGACACACGAGTGCGAGGGAGATAGTCGAAATTTTTTAATCGGAGTTTCTCAAGGACGAAACATTTTTGTCGGAAACTTCAAGCATCTATTTCTGTCTCTATGAATTCTACAAAGACTCAAGCTCGATTTTTCGCCGTAAATTTAATCGACGCCGAGAAAACGAATTTCGAAAATTTGTGAGGTTATGTCGATGTTCGTCATGCCCTTAAGGAGAATCGTAAAAAAATGTTCCTGTGACCTTCATAGTTGAAATATTTCCAAGGAAGTTTGGAAAATCGAAAAAAAAAAGATAATTTTCATTGTTTTGCCGAAAGATGGAAACTTCAAGGCCACACATTTTCTCGGTAGAGATTTGTAGACAGAGGTGAAGGCGGAAAGTTCTGACACAGTTTTCATCTAGTCGAGATTATTGCATTGTCTGTGGAATTTCAAGGTCATCGAGTCAAGCACTTCGCAGATATATGCAGGTCCTTGAAATTCTTCGGGCTCGCGTCGTATAATTTAATAATTACGAAGTTTGGTGAATGGGGATTCTTAATATGTCGGAAGATATTCAGTAGTAAAGGAGAATCTTGTTGTCAGGAATGGAGAACGTTTTCCGTTGAAAATTTATCGATATTTACGAGTCTTTGAAAAAAATCGTCCGTGAGTCCCTTTGGTGACGAGAAAATTAGTTTCCAATTCTTGGGACAAAAAGTGGACGTTGTCACCTTTCGTGGAAGCAAAGGGACATAGTTTTTTACCGGCTGCAGTACGAGAGACGAAGGATAGCGAGAAAAAAGGAGACGGTGAACGAGAAACCGGAAATTCTTGCTCTCGTCTATTCTCGCGTGTGCCTTTACCTCCTTCCCCTCAGTTTCTTCAGCCAACACTTTTTTTCACATTTTTTTCTTCCACTCTCCCTTTATACGCAAGCCATACCTATTACTTCGTCCATGGCAAGTGCGCGAGGGTAAAGAGAGTGCTCGACCTCCGGAGCTCGCGAGAGACTCGTTTCTCATTTGAGTCTACGTTCTTCAACCCCCCCCCCCCCTCTTTCCTTCTTTTCCGAAAGAACAGAAATTGTGAGAGCGAGCGCGAAGAGCTTTCCATTTTTTTTTCTCGTTTCGTATTTTTTTTGTTCTTTCTGCAATTCACTTTTTTTTTTCTCTCGTTTCTTTTTCCCTCTCGACGAAACGGGTCGACGGCGAAATTGACTCGAGAGTTTAGCACACACATACATACTTATAAATATGTATATATCCGTCACGAAAATATTCCACGATTTATTTTTACCCGGACATAGGACCTTATTTTTATTTATCCAGGCAGAACATCCGAAAAAATACATTCGACGTGCGCCAGCCAGTCTGAATAAAATTACAGCCGAAACTCGATGAGGAATATTCAGGAATGTCGTTTTAACGTGTGCTATCAAATTAAGTCGTATTATAATGAGGAATTGAGAAATTTTTGCCGCTTCTTCTACTCGATTGGCCCGAATTTCTTTTCTTACGTTCGAGGCATTAAGCTACCGTAACTGAGTCGAAATGGAGAAATATTTTTTTAACAATTAGGTAAGACGATTAAAAAATAATGGACAATTAAAAAAATGGATAATTAACTGGAACATTAGCGTTTCACTGGTACACTTGATTTTTGACACCCGTTTGACTTGAAACAAAAAGAAAAGAAAAAAACTTTTTTTTTAATTGGTTAAGACTGGCTCGAGTTCTTCTGCAATCGTTTTGCAATGTTATTGTTAAAAACAACGATAAAAAATAAACATGCGTCAATAACACTTCACGAGTGTACTGAATTGTAAATTCTTTTGAATGTTAACGAATTATCTTCAGCATTTTGAAAAACGTCATTAGGGAAAAAAAAATTCAAAGTTTGACCAGCTGTTTCATTGTAAAAATCATAAGTTACCCTCCAATCTGCAATTCCTGAAGCTCTATGTAGAATCTTTCTCTTTTATTTGTGTTGCCCCGAATGACCCCTTAATCGAAGTGAATTCGGACCGCGAATTGATTAATTAGACATTTTTTATCGCGTTAATGACAAACGGGTCGTTAATGATGCATCGAACATTTTTTATGAATACGATCGCCCCCAAAACATTTATCATCTCATTCCAGTCACATTCTTTTCCCGCAATCGGTGCACAATTTAGTCTCGCAACAACGCGCTTTTTCTCGGTAAATGGCCGTAACGCTTCAAGACTAAAAGTCGATCGGAACGTAATGAGCCTGGGACCAGTAGATTTAGCAACCAGTGCACTTGCATTCGCGGCAGGAAGTTCCAAGAACAATTCTGAATCGATTGACAGCCCAGTACTCGGTTTGCCACAGTTCCGAGACTTCGATTATTCTATCTGAACAGTCGGCACAAAATTACGCGTCAATCACTGCATATCCTACGTGCTCGAAAGGAAACAATTTTCTTAGAGAAAATTGATGGAATTCTCACATAAAAAAATGTGACGACTGAATCCAACCGAATATCGAAATTCGCGGACGATATTTTGCTCACTTTTTGCAAGGGATATTCAAAATTCTCGAGCGGTGAAAAAAAAACTTTTTTCGAAAACGTTTCTGTGAAAACGGGCAATAGATGAAAACATTTTCGTGTCCGATCTACATATATGTACATTTTGTACTTTTATTGAAGTCATAGTAATAATGCGCTAATGAGAGATTAACAAAACAAGATCGCGGCCAAATTTTTCGTCTTTTTGACGACTGTACTTTCTTTTGTTTTTACGTGTATGTCAGTTTTTGTGAAATTGATAAACGTCTTCAGTCATTTGCTTGTTTTTCGTATTTCTTTTCCGTGACTACCGTCTGCCGCCTTTTTTTTTCTTTTCGTTATCTTGCAGACGAATTTAACATTTTTCGAATATGTTCGATTCGCAATTCAGTAGAAATGGTTCGTTATTGCGTACGTCTCAATAATTGAACGATTATGCAATTTTATTCCACGATGTCGTCCACGAGAAAATGATACCTTCAAGGAAATCACTGGTATGAAACAACATCAGCGTATCAACGATCTACGATTCATTGCAATTATTATTATCGTAAAAAAAAAAGATTTGTTGCTCCGAAAAAATGCAACAAAACAGAGCTCTCTCGAAACACGGATTTACCAAACATTATATAAGTAACATTCACACAAAAAAAAAACGCGAAGGAAATCTCATCGCGAAGCGGATGAAAAAAAAAATGGAGAAAAGTGGAAAGCACGAGAGAGCAGCGGGAAAAGGGTTAAGCAAAAAACTAGGACACAGAAGTGAGTGTATAGCGATGAAAAGTTCGTGCATGTAAATAGATACCCATACTGGCGGTTGTACCCCGGAGGTCTATTATAGATGGAGCCATGGCACAAAAAGAGGAAACACTCTGGGAGAAATAATTGTTCGTGAGGATGAGGTGAAAACCCTCAGCTGGAGGAACGACGTAGATGAAAAAAAAAAAGCATTGCGAGAGGAGGAAAAGAAAGAATGAAAGCGAAAGATATACGTACCACCCCAAAAGATCCCAGCGACTGACACACACGCAGAAGGGCTCTCGACTCTCGTGAATTCGTAACGTCGAGCCTCGAACGTGAAGAAAACGAGAAAAGACACATTGGACGAGGGAGAAAAGTCCGAAATAAAAAAAAAAAGGAGAACGAAGACTGCGTGGGCGAAACCTCGAAAATACTCGTGTAGGTACGTCCAGAATTCTCGTACGTGTGAAGAGCGAGAGTGAAGAAAAAAGTTCGTTCCTGATGTGGTCGTGAGATTCGGAAGAGGGAAAGGAACCCTTCTGTCCCGTGTACGTGACCCGTACACACCTTCCCAGATATAGGTACTGTGCGATTTCATGTGAACACGTTTACCATTACGTTTCTTATTTTACAGTTGGCAACACGTTTAACCCTAGATAGATAACCATATTTCACTGTACACTCAAGATAACCATACGTCGATTCCACGTGCGGATGTTTGAGTGAGCATATTTTTGATTTTGTGTATATGAATGGTTTTGTTTTTTTTTTGGTTTATTTTGGTTATTTTTTTTGGGTTTTTTAAATTTAATTTATTAATTTAATTAATTTTTTTATTTTGTTTATGAATATGATATTATGTCTCAGTGTATGTAATTTTATCGTGAGTAAATGAAAAACATTAGAGTTTATTCATATTTTTATTAGAAAAAAAAATTAAAGAACAAAACAAGGTACTTCTTACTTTACAAAACTTTTCAATTTTTCAATATCGATCACGTCGTTTCGACGTAGGTTATCTGTAAAGGGTTAAGTCAATATACCCAATATTTTGTATTCGGGTACTGCCGATGAAAAATTACGAGATCTTACTGAGCTACAAACGTATTAAATTTTTTTATCGTTATCAATTATAGTTTTGTTTGCAAAAGTGGACTTTACTAAAGAATGTTTGTTACTTATTTTTGAAAATGGATATTTCTCTGAAAAATCGTATTAAGATTGTTACTTTTAGCGCATAAACACCAATGACTCAAAGAGATATAGCCAGAGAGTGTGATGTGAGTTTGGGTTTGTTTGGGTTACACGAAAATATCGGAAAATTGTAAAAAAAACTTGTCGATTAAATGCCTAATCGTCTGCAACAAATTATCAAAAACAAGAGAGAACACATCTCCTACAAAAAATGGATGATTGTAAATTTTTATTCTTAATAAAGAATATTGATTATTTTTTCGCCTTTTTCATCCGTGTTCATATTAATTGGCACAATACTGTAACTAACACACTTTCCTCGCGCGTACGTGTGAAGACAAAGATTCCCGTGTTGGTGAGATTTGGAAAATGTAGTAGTGAAAAACCCTGCAACAAATATATATGACACACTTTCCATAGATATGTAACGGATTAAAAATATACTTCCCGCGTGTGTATACATAGGCAAAGAATATTTTGAATACGTTGTATCCATGCATCGTTGGCTATCGTTGGGTGAAAAGTTTTCGAACGAACGGTACGTCCTCGAAATCGAGTGGCTCGGAAGTCACTTTCGTCCCTTAGCTCTACACTCTCGCGAGTGAATTCACGTTTCGAGAAACGTATGCCACGGAATGTGTGTAGGTGGATGAAGACTCGCGAAGAGTGGTCTCTCCGGTATGTGGGGCAAAAGGGCTGCCGGGGATCAATAAATCCCCCTACTACCCATACGCCCCTGGCGCCGAGTCTCGAGGCCTACATAACCTTACCCTCCTCATCCACCTTCATCTCTTTTCCACCTTTGCTCCCCCCCCCCTCCCCCTTCCCCCCCATCCTCAATTCTCCTCTTTCCATATTCAGACGCAGCCCCGTAAAGCTTCGCGAAACTTCTAGACCTTCTTTAAATTCCTCGATTTTATCGTTCGTACAATGCTTCGCGTTATCGTGACGCAATGCAATCGCAATTATGCGCGTGTCAATACCAGTTTGCGGAGTTGCGCGTTCACGTTATTTCAATACGAGGCTTCGTAAAAAATAGTCAGAGCAATATGTAGAGAATTTTTGGGTGGACTTCCGTCGAGTTTACTCGAAACGAACATTTTTGATGAGGTTGAAGTTCGCAACGTTGCGAGGAAACGAAAATCATTATTTTTCCATTTCTCTATTTCTATTCAAATAGAAAAAAAAAATATGTCGCCAAATAATAGATTCAAGGAAATAAAAAAATGAGAAAATAAATTTCGTTGCGTCGCAACGATGCGAACTTCAGGTCCATCATTTTTGGGAGTTTCTAGATCGGCGCTTCTCGGAGAGACCGCGAAGTGCGAGAATCTACTGATTTGGTTGGATCGGACGATCGGTGCAACGAAATATCGAAATGTCAGACCCAAACGAGTAACGATCGTTGCAACGAAATATCATTTTTATTTCATTCCTAAATTCTTCCTTGTTTCAAATTGCAATAAATAAATATATTTTTATCGTACGAGTTTCGACCAACGGCGATTTCAATTTAGAAAAAAAAGGGTTTTTGGGTACCAGAATGAGAGCGAAGCGGTAACAAAAAATATCTGTGCGTTACGACGAAACTTTAACGTCGTTCAGTGGCATAGTTAAGGCAGGATTCTACTTTGAAACTTTGAAAAAAAAAATTTTTTTTTTTACATTTTTCGAAAGTAAATATGTTCAAGAATGTTCGGTCAAAATTTTATACAGTTTATAAGTGTATAAAGTTTTATAAACTCACGAGTGTAAAGACGATCGAGTCTCCGTCTTTGCAACTAATAATCATTTACCTATTTACGTTTTTGCAATCCTCAACAGGTTGTCATTCAAATCGACATTTCCAACGTACAAATAATACAACCACGGTTTTTCGCGATTTCTTTGATAGGCAAACCCAAACAAACTCAAATATATTTCCAGTAATGGTAAACAATGAATAAAAGGGTGTCCAAAAATCACGAAAAAAATCACGAAGCAACGAACAAGAGCAATATCGTACCAGCGTACCAACTCCCCACGAATAAATTCGAGAACCGAAAATGCAAAAGAAACACGACGAAGGACTCGGAAATGACAAGAAAGTAGGAATAATGAAAGCCAAAGAAAAAAAAAGAGGATATTAAATGAGAATCTCATGAAAGAGAGACCAGATAATCCGAACGAGAGGCGAATTGATAAGGAGAAACGCGAATACGAAAATTCGATCGGCCTTGGAACCAAAGCCCAAAATTATACTCCCGGCGCGTTCTTCGGGCCCAGCTATACCCTCGGATATACGAGGGATCCTTTCAATTTGGGAAAATAGTTTTCGGTCTGTTGCAGGCTCCGGGGGGTGGGAGGTTGAAGCGGTTCGTCGAATGTGCGAGGGTGTTGTGGCTCAGACGACGAAAAGGGCGCAAAGCGTCGAGGGAAGCGGTGTCGGCATAGCGGTGAACACGTAAAAGTGTACGCGAGTGAGGAAGAAGAATGATGAAAGAAGGAGCGAGAAAAAGAGAGGGAAAGAGAGCGAGAAAGAGAGAGAGAGAGAGGGACCGAGTGAAAAGGAGAAAACACGTCGAGAAAAAGAAAAAAAGGCATCGAAGGAGAGAGAGAGAGAGAAAAAGAGAGCGAAAGAGAAAGGACGTTGTGTTCTGTCGGACGTATTTTCCGCATCGCGGGCGCACTGTGTAGCTCCTGTAACAAAGTCGGCGATAAAGGAGGGGCTTGTGGGAGGGGGAATCCTCATCCTCTCGTGTCTGTGATCGGCGCCTTTGATGGTCACCATGGCAACCCTTTCTCTCTCTCTCTCTCTCTCTCTCTTTTTATCTTCTTTGGTCTCTAGCTCTATTCCGCAGGCTTCGTCTCCCCCGCGACACACGCACGCGCACACACCCTTGCTCGACCTTCGCTCTTCTTTATTTTTCTCTCTCTCCTTAATACGTTTTTTTGGTCTCTCACTCCTTCGATTCATCGCTTCTGGAGAAAGGGATCCAGGGATTCGAGGTTGGACCCCGCGAGGTTGTATGCTCTCACCTCCCCCCCCCCTCCCTTCAGCCTCATCGTCCTCCTTCGTCCGCCCTTCCTCTTCGGACGTCTTCTGTATCGCTTCTCTTCTCGTTACAAACGAAGGGATCGCGGACGCTATATTCCCTCGTATGTATCCTCATCCAACGAGACACTGCTTTTTTTCCTTACTTTTTTGTTTCAGCCAGTTCGGGATATGGCTTGATGAAATTTGTGTGGTTATGGATTTTTTTTTTGTATCTTTTTCTTTCTATTATAGATATACACGAGATACCATCAAAAGTGACGATCAAAATGTATATTTAGATTTTTCGTATCGATGTCTATCTGAACGGGGTTTACGAACGGTTTCTAATCGTTTCGTAGCCTTCGAGAAAAGAATATTCTTTTTTTGGGCCTTTTTTCACTGTAGATTATATTTTGGTTTTCGATTGTACGCCGATTTATCATCGACGAATTTTGAGAGGGGAGACTGTTGCGAGGACAAGAAAATGAGGGGTATTTGTAAAAAAAAACACAAATTATGTTGAAGGAAGAAAGAAATAATGAAATTCTTTGGATATTTATTATTCGTATGGAAATTAACAAAGTTACGTGTTTCATGAAAATGCGTTGACCAGAAAAGTAATTACACACTATCTAGTGGAGGACCTTTGAACTTGCATTTGATTTTAGCAATCCTGTTAATCCGAAATATGAAAAGACGATTTTTTTTAGAATGAATCGCGTTAAATTTAAAACCATTCAAATTGTTTGAATTAATTCAAATTGTTGCTCAATGTACTAGCGATAAATTTACAATGACGTATTCCAACTTTTGAACAAAAATCATCCCTTGAGGGGCCTGAGAATAGCTCAACTATAATTTTGAGATCCGCGCGAGCGAAAGCTAATTATTCACATTTTGAGATAATTTTCGAAATTTCGCAGTGAAGATTATTTTCGGACGAAGGTGACTCCTCTCATCTACGCTGCTTTTGACACTTCCAACTTCTGCAAATTATAACGATTTTCCACGAACTTTCTCAACCTGTAATTGAGAAAAAAAAACCGACGAATGAAAACGTGATATAGCTCTAAGGGTATAGAACGAGAACTAAGCGAATACACCCCAGTCTGCAGAGTTACTAATTATTAGCCGGAATACGAATCAAATTCAAAACTACACATTTTTTTCATCCGATCGATGCCTCTCTTCTCTTCTCACTTCGACAAAAATATTCGACTTTCTGTAGAATTTCCTCCGACGGATAATTCCGTATTTGGCAATCACAGAGAAAAAAAGGAAAAAGTCACAAAAATTGGATATTTCATACCGAGCTTTCGTTTCCCGTCACAATTCCGCTCGGGCTTACCAAGATGAATGGCGTTTCGTGATTAACAGCTGTCAGATTGTTATGAACTGTCAGAGGGTGCGAATCGACCAGTGTGCTCAAAATAAAAAAAAAAAGGAGATTTCGATCACCGACAAATCACAGTACGAATAAATCTCTCTGGAACAGCCAATTTTTCCAATGAACTTTCCCCTCGCATAAACATTCTCGTAGACTTTTAAAAATCGAAATTCTCATGGATTTTATCAAGCTCCGCTAGAAAAATAAACAATTCGGGCACTTTGAAAATTCACCTTCCGGGCTGAGTGAAAATATCGCCATTTTTTTTCTTTATCATTTCTGGCGAGTTTCCGAAGATTTCCTCACGGTGGCGTTGCTGATAAAAGCTCCCCCCCCCTCCCCCCTCCTACTGCGCTGATTCCCATATATGTCGAGTGGAAACGTTCAGAGTCAAGGAAAGGAAGCATGAAAGGAAGACGACGAAAAAAGGAAAAAAAAAAATGAGCAAGCAGCGAGAGTTATTTCTCGTGTCTATTCCTGTCTCTGCCATCGCGGGTGCAGTCCCTCACATATGAGCTCCAACGAGCATGAAAATGGAAAGGGAAAAAAGTACATGGACAAAGCGAGGAGAGGAAGCGAGAAAGACTGAATTTTTGGTGAGCACTTTGTGGCCCGCCAACCAAAAAGCTCTGATGGTCCATCGTTTGAAAAAAAAAAAATGAAAAAAAAAAAAGAACTTGAAGCTCCGGTATGATACACGCGAGACTCGCGTAGATACGAACATTTTTGTTTCACGTACGTATATAGTCGACTCTCCCACGTCGTCCCGTTGATGCTCATATTTCGTAGAGTTATTCATAAAAATAGAGCACCCCGTCCATATGTATTCCCTTTGTTCTCCTTTTGTGTTCGCACTTCGTTTTTTACGTTCCTCCCGAACGTTTTTCATGCCACGAACAAGTACATTGCTGAAAAAAGGTGAACCTTTTTTTTTGAATTATTATATCGCGATATCGGAACAGGGTAAATGGGATTTTCGAAAAAAATCGTTCGAAAGATGATTACTCGTCTTTTGTATACGATGGAAATGTGACTGTGACTTTTATGATGTTATTCACTATAGAATTATAAGTCATTGGGATTTTGTGAAAAACTTTAAAAAGTTCGGAAAAAAATTGAAAAGTTCGGAAAAACTTTGAAAAGATCGAATACTTTGGAGACGAATGCGAAAATTTGGCTGATTATAGATGTATTTATGGTGACTGAATTTTTGAGCTGCGATGCTCGATTCAACGCTGCAAAATTCATGGAGCCAAATCTTCGTTTAATATTTTAATTTGTTTGGGTATCTTCGAGTATTTTTGACCAATTACTTATCAAAAGTAGATGGTTAACATGCCGCATGCAGAAATATATTATTCGGCCCAATTTTCGCGGTATTTAAGCAAATAGATATGAAACGCGTCTTACGCGATTTTATCGTTGCTATTTTTGACAGGATTCGTCGATATCGTTGTTATACCCGGGTAATTTGATTATCGGCTATTTTAACAGAGCGATCGGGAAAATTCATCGGGCGAATAAAATATAAATTTCAAAACTCATATATTGTTCAACAGTCGAAACAAAAATTTCTATAAAAACGGGGCTGGATTTTTACAATGAAAAAATAAATAAATAAACCTCATAATAAATAAATAAATTTATATAATAAATAAATAAATAATAAATAAATTTATATAATAAATAAATAAATAAATAATAAATAAATTTATATAATAAATAAATAAATAAATAAGAAATAAATAAAATAAGAAATAAAATGAATAAATAACCTAATTTTTTCATAAGTAAGAAGATATTTCTACCTACTAGTTCTACTTTACGACTTCCATTAATTTTACGACTTTTATTAGATGTTTCATTCGTGACAAGATCGCCGCGTGTTTCCAAGAGGTTCTTTTTTTCATCACCGTGAAGGAGCAAAAAATTGTACGGTTCGGACGAGCCGAAGAATTCGTTGTTTCTTTTGGGCACTAATGCATGCGCGTTAATGCAATTAGCGGTGCAGTCTGTCGCGACTATGAGTGAGAGTGCTCGGGCGACGCAGACCTGACGTATTTTAAGCTCTTTCACCACTATGCCCGCATATTGCAGCTACAAATTGTAAGCACGTACACATACATTGTACCTTGCGAATATCACCATCGTTTCGTCCTCCCTTTCCAAACGTTTGCCCTTCTGGCCCTCTCGTTCTCTCTGCTTCGTTTCAGACTGGAATTTATGCAAGTGAAAATTGTGGGTCTCGCTTTGCCACGTGTGCCACCCAACGCTCATTATCAGCCCAACTATAATGGATGCGGATCCAGATGAAAGCCTGCACCATGAGAATAACGTTTTACGCACTCGCGACCTCATCACCATAAAATGGAAAAAGAAAGCACGATGTTTTGCTTGATAATGATAATAATGATAAAGAATATAGAAAATGGTGAAAAAAAAGCTTGGAACTTCGGCAGAAATATTTCATTGCTTTCATCGCTCTTATCGTTGCGATATCGCTGTTTTACTTTTCAACGGCAAAAAATAACGATGATTCTCTTCGAGATAACGAGTTGCTTCTTGCCTTTTAATTACTTCGTTGGAAGTTTACCTTCACCGATTCTTCAACTTTTTTTTCGAGCAGTCGTGTCACCCCCCCCCCCCCCCCCCAAATCGATTTTTCCAAAAGATAGATTGTACACTCAAAAAAGTAAATACAAATTAGATCGAAGAAACTGTGTGCCGTTAAAATTCGTATCACTAGGAAGCTACGAAAAAATGATTTCTTTTTTTTTTAGTTCCCAAGTTTACTTTGGCGGTTTTGAAATACGAAAGTTTCGCAAATTGCTTTTTAGGAATTTTCGTTTAATGGATTATAACAAATGTGCAAAGTATTGTTTTGGACGATTACGAAAATAAAAAAAAACTGGGGAAAAATTCGTTGCATTTTGAAGTTGCAATTCTCAAACCCATAACAATCGTGCTTTACCAAATGGCCAGCGAATCACTAAAACATTTTCTATTTTCGATTATTTGTTAGTTCGATCGAAAAAATAAGTATTTGAAAAGTAGCCGAATAATACTTTTAAATTTTTTAAAATAATGCAATATGTCTTCGATAACTCCAATAACCCAAACAAACCCAAACAACAAAATATTAGTGTTCTTTAATATTTAAAGAAGTTAATTTCGAAAAATAACGCTTTAATATTCTTATTCAAGTGTTTGGTATTTGTAAAAATACTTATTTAAAACAACGTAATAATTTTTATTCAATATTTAAAAAAATAATTATCGAAAAATAACCGAGTATTTCACGATCCCGAAGATTCGTCGTCTTGCTCCAATAACACATATACTCAGTCCAAAACCTGTTTCGTTTTTTGCCTCTTGTCTCGAAAGACGTCAAATTGGCAGCCCCACTTAATCGACATCTATAGACCATTTTTCAAAATAAACTTTGCGTGAATACGTAACTCTTACTCGTTTTCGAAACTAGCGGTTTTTTTCGAAACTCGCGAAATCGTCCACCGTCGAACTGGCACAAGGTTGTACCCGGGACTTTCAATATTTCCACGCTTCTCGTAAAAATAAAGAAGAATCACTCGAGTTCACCTATTTTTAAGTTTGAACAAAATACCCGTCGTTTTGGAACTTCTCAAACGCCGCACTTTGTAAAAACGTAAAAGTCGAAGATTGGAAGAAAAAAACTCCTGTTGGGGATTTTTAGACGAACAGCGAGAATACGACAACGGCTTGTTTCGATGATAACCTGGCGGAGTAACGCGCGTATACCACGGAGAAACGCAAGAACCGAGGACTGAGGTCGAAGAGCGAGACCCCAACGGTCCGATAGCTCGAATGCCCTCTTGGCGCCAACGTCCCATATCTGCGCAAAAATATAAACACGCATCGGGAATGAACATTTTTGAAGCATTGGATTCCGAGGCCGGTCTCCAAAAAAGCCATATTTATACCCATAGCCGATTAAAGGAATTACTAGGAAAATGTTAAAAAATCACCGAATTTGTTAAATAATTGGGAACTGATAGTTCTTTATAAAATACATTGATTATTTTGTCGTTGTAGAAAAAGTCTTGAATACATGAATTATTTTAGAATGTATTTACAACACTAACAGTAATACCTTAAGGGTATTAATAAACCCAAAACAAATTCATCCGACTGAAAAAAATACATTGATAAATTGTAAAATTTATTGATAAAAATACATTGATAAATTGTAAAATTTATTGATAAAAATACATTGATAAATTGTAAAATTTATTAATAAAAATACATTGATAAATTGTAAAATTTATTGATAAAAATACATTGATAAATTGTAAAATTTATTGATAAAAATACATTGATAAATTGTAAAATTTATTGATAAACATACATTGATAAATTGTAAAATTTATTGATAAAAATACGTTGATAAAATACATTGATTCTTGATAAAATACATTCACGATTTTGTTATTCTAAAATACTTCGTGGATGCATTAATTATTTCAGAATTTGTTTATAACACTAACAGTAACCTCAAGTAACAGTACTAACCTTAAGGGGCCTCATCCGAGTGGAAAATACATTTTTTTTGTCGACATCATTTTTTCACTCTTCATAAAGTTTAGTCTCCAGAATACTCACGTCCAAATTTAACCCTGACATCTCAAATGTAGTAAAAACTCTTTCCCAAACTTTGACCTCAAGTTCAAGAAGAAGCAGCACCGCGTGACGTACGATCACGCGATATAGCTGAACTTAAAAAATCTATATTTTTCAAACATGAATAATCTTTTTTGTAAAATAAAATCATGAAGCCCATCAGATACGAATATCCTAATCCTCAAAATCCTATGCTAGATTTTCTTTTCAAAAAGCGTAATCGTCTAGAAAATAGTAAATTCTAGAAAATTCGAAAATGGTTGAGATTCCGTCGATCCCCTATACGTCCTTAAGGGTATGACGAACATTAACATAATTTCACAAATTTTTGAAATCCATTTTCTCGGTGTCGATTAAGAAAACGACTAAAAATCGAGCATCAGTCTTTGTAGAATTCATAGAGACAGAAATAGATGCTTGAATTTTCCGATAAAAATGTTTCATCCTTGAAAAATAGCGATTTGAAAATTTCGACTCTCTCGGACTCGTGTGTCACGTGGTACGTCTTCGACATGTCCTTAACATCGAAATACCGCGTTCGTTGGCTCCCCGTATAAACGAGATGTACGTGTGCGTCAGTACGACGCGTCAGAAACGCGATACACGCGAATTGTTGACAAGCAAAGCTCGTGGAAGCGCGTGCTCGTAAAAGCGTGCTCGACCAGCCGAACGCAGCGGGGAAGACAGGACCCTGTGCAATTAGCGAGCTCGACTCGAGTTTTTGCTGAGAGAGCGTGTAGTTTGGCGCGTGACCGCAACATTCGCGCGCTCCCTTTCTCTCTTTCTCTTTCGCACTATTTTTCTTCGTGCATTCTCTCCTCGTCCATTCACTGTCCAGGAACTCGGATGTGATACAGTCTCTTTCTCTACTACGCCATTAAAGCATGACTTTATTACACTCCATAAAGATTCTTGCCGGTATTTTTAGATGCAATTTCACGAAATATGGCTTCGTATGATGAAAAGGGAAAAGTCGTCGAAGGGAAGGAGGAGAGGGTGAACAGTGAGAAGAAAATAATTTTCTTTGTACGAACAAGTCAATTTCTCTCTTCGAAAATAATTCATGAAATATCTTCGCCGAATGTGCGGAATATAAATATACCTTTTATTGGCCGAGTTCAAATATAGATCGACTTGAACTCGGCTCTAAATTTAACCCTTCATCCCGACTCATGGGTCGTTTTCGACCCAAGCGAAATTTCAAAGTGCTGTAATTTTTCGTGAGGGACCTTCACATTTTTAATAACTCAAGTTGAAGGTTGAAAGAAGCTCCATGAATTTTTTCAGATTTTTTAAAGCGTTTTTACTGATCCGAATAACGCAAAGACGAAAACGACCCACGAGTCTGGATGGAAGGTGCCGAAAATATGAGTCGGGATGAAGCGTTAAGTTGACGAAGCTAAGGTGTTCCCAACGTAATTTCGGGTTTCAATAGCTCAGGGATCGAAACGACCCGGAATACTCGTGACGCTCGTCACGATACGCCTTTCGTGTTTGCGAAACGCAGAATTTGACAAAAAAAAAAATGAAAGTTGCATCAACTTGGCGGCCATGGAAACATCAATTTTTGTCTCATTCGAAAAAAAAAGAGATCTTTATACGCACACGGTGCAATAATTACTTTTTGCAATCGTTCCGGTTCAGGTCAAGTTGACGTTCGTCATATCTCAAAGTGAGACAAAGACGCGCCCAGAGCCGAGAATGAGAACGATCCATTTTTTGCGAACACAATGGCGGTTACTTGAAGGAAAGTTCTTTGGTGACCTCGATTCCCTTTTTTTTTTTCTTCGACAGTCCCATTGGCATAGATGAATGTGTTCACGACTTACAAATGATTTTAAGTCGCTTATATGTGATTATTGTTGTTATTATTATTATTGTTGTTGTACGATAGTGTGTAAATAAATACATTATACAATTAAATATCCAGATATAATGATATTTATATATTATTATATCAGATTTTTGTTATAATATCCAACATATAATAGCAATATTATAATTGTATAATTATAAACAAAGTAATAGTGTAATAACAATCAAAACAACATACTCGACTTCGCATCCTCACAGCAGTTACTGTCTCCATATATTCGATATTGTCTAAATATCAACATTTCAAAATCCGTTGCCGAACAAATTCGACTATATTTATAAAGGTCACTTCAAGGACAAATCTCGAGCCGAAAATTCAGAATTTGTTTGACGGTTATTTCAGCTACGACCGTCAAGCCAGCCACGCTCCTAGCCAACGTTACGTTGATAAAACGGGTTCGAAATATCGCTTGTGTAGAAACGACGCGGTTTCGCTTTTAAAGGGGACGTTTCAGCATCCGTATTGTCGTTCAGGCGAGGATTTCTGGACTTCAACGCGCACCCTCGTCCTCTCTGTCCACATGCACAGACTCCCGCAAATCCCCGTCTACCCTTCCCCTACTTCATGGCGGTCCCGCCCCTTCCCGTTCTCCCGAATCCCCCCCCCCCACTCCTTCTCGGTCTTCGCGCAGGTGGCCCCAGCCGCACGACATTATCCGCAAGCGATCGACCCAACCTGACGTTTCTGTGGTGTACCCCCGCGACTCGCCTTCCCCTCCCTCGATTCGCCATCGTTTAAAGGGGATCTTCTTGTATTCATCGGCGTTTCGAATCGAAACGTGCTTTTCTCAGGCGCAATTTGCCCGAAACTCGTCCGAAACTCGATAAGTAAAGTCAACTAGTAACGAACAAATAAATAACAATAGTTACGTAACAATATGACTATGGGTCGTTTTCGACCCAAGCGAAATTTCAAAGTGCTGTAATTTTTCGTGAGGTACCTCCAGATTTTCAATAACAAAAGTATAACAATTTTTTTTTTTTCGAAATATTTCTATCGGGGCTTCAAGTTGAAGGTTGAAAGAAGCTCCATGATTTTTTTAAGATTTTTTAAAGCGTTTTTACGGATCCGAAAAACGCAAAGACGAAAACGACCCATGAGTAGGGATGGAAGGTGCCGAAAATATGAGTCGAGGTGAAGAGTTAACGATATGATAACAAAAGTCAACATATAAATGTTGCTTAGGTGAAAAACGCACACGTTTATATTAATTTTCCATTTTTGCCATACGTATGCCATATCTCGCCCGTTTTCTAGTTCCGGTGGCGAATTTACGAATATTAGGATTTTTTGAAATTTTCATTTTTGGACATTTGTAACCGAAATCTGCAAAATATTGTTTTTGATAATGATAATAATGGCCGAATAAGTTTCTTCCAATAAATATGTTACGAATGAGAACACTTTAATTTGAATTTCAAAAAATCGAAGATTTACGATGTTCTATGAAAACAATCGATGAATAAAAATTATCTATTGTAAATTGAATAATCCTTTGTTTTACTACGATATTTAGACTCGTGTTTATCTAATCTACAATAGTTATGAATGTTAATTGTAAGAACGGCAAAAAGCATTTTCGTTGGATACTACTGTTATGAACATGAGATATTGATTAAAATTTTCATTTTGTGCCGATTTCCCAAAAACCTACTTTGAAAGTAGGGAATGAAAAGAGGACTAGATTTATGAATTAAAGTATTACTGGATGGATATTAAAAAATCGCTGAAATTCTTGATAATTTGCGGAGATATAGTTCTTGATAGAATAATACTGCATTAATTAATTTCGAACTTTTCATTAAATATTGTAATAGTTACAAGCACACGAAATTAAAATCGCCGCTCTCGTAAAAACAACTTCTGTGGAAGTTAATCGTTGCGAAACAAATCGAACTAAATCACCGCAAATTTAGAAAATATGATATCATCAAGATTTAAAATCAAGCGATAGATTAGGATAAGATTTTAATAAATATACGTCGTTGTCGCGTTTGACAATCAATTTCTGTTGTCACAGTGAAAAATCCATTTTCATTATGAATCAATCAGCAATTCTTGGAAACTCCAATACCCATTGAGTTTTTCATTTCCAAAATAATCATTGATAACGATAATTTGATATAAAAATATTCCTAAAATTCAAAAATCGAAAAATGTTTCGTTGATCAGTACGTCATGAGATATCCTCGTAAAACTACAATTTTCTCATTTCGGACTAACTTTTTGCCCAACGGCACATCCGCTATCTAATCTTTTAATCATAAATACATATTTTATTGGCACGTCGTTTCAGTTGCATAATATTGGTATTGCAGACTCGATCTTTTTTTTTTTTTTTCTTACGAAGGGAGAAAACTTCGAGGAGTCTGCTATTCGTTCCAAGCGTTACCAAACTTTCGTACGAGAGAAGCGAAGCCACTTCTCCAGCCTAGTATCATGTCTGTCTGCCGAAAATCCAACGAAGCTTCGACTCGAATGAATAACGGGGAGAGTCCTTCATCGTCTGACCCTTCTTCCCTGGAGGGCTAGGAAATATCTCACCATCTCTCTCTCTCTCTCCTCTCAGACCCCCTCCTCTCTCTCTCTCTCTCTCGCTCTCTCTTTCTCTCTGTTCTCCCCTACGAGAACAGACTGGAATAAGTCCAGGCTGCCTCGAGGTCCGATCGACGGGAGGGTAGCAACAGAGGCGCTTTCGCACCCCCGCGATCTCCGTCCCACGATATCTCTCGTTTTATCGCGAGCTCGGGCAACGCCCAGATATACTAAAAGAGACGGTAAGAGGGAAAGTTAAAGAGAAAAAGAGAGAGAGAGAGAGAGATCGATGGACGTAATGAGACGTATCAAACCAAAAAATAAAAGAAAGCAAAAATAGCTTGGTTTTCGAACCCTCACACGAATCTCGAACGTAAGGTGAGGGTATACCAATACTCGGACCGTTCAGAGTTGTAAAGTTGAAGAATTTATTATTCATTTAAAAATCGGTTTTAAAGACAGTTATCGGAACTACCATCAAGCTCGTAAATTCTAGTTTTCAAAATGCATACATTAAACGCTGAACTCTCCATTTCTAGGGAAAAATGTCGAAAAAGTATTTTAGAAAGATTTTTCGCATTTTCCTAGTCTAATTTTGAACATTCGGCAAAAATTCGGGCATATTCGTAATCAGCGGAAAATTTCTGATTGAATAGACCCTTTTAAGAGTTTAAAAACGGAAAAAAATATTTTTCGACTTACCCGGCCACTTTTCCGGAATCTGAAAAATCACGATATTTCAAAAGGTCGTAGGGTGATCTTCTTATTAGCTATGGAGATTTATTTGGTGGGTTTGGAAAAGGTTTTTGCCTGACTTAAATAATGGCGTTGGATTCATATCGATACCTCGTATAGATTTCCCGGAAAGTCCACTTGAAAAATCGCAAAAAAAGAGGCAAAGGGGTATGTATGGAAAAATTGGCAAAAATCGATGGTCCAACTTTGAAATTCTGCC
>JAPYZJ010006930.1:0-17287 GCA_030522765.1 Ophioninae sp. B BG-2022a | reverse complement strand
ATTTTGAAGAGAAAATCATAACGAAGAGATTGAGCACAGAGTGGAGTGCCAAATCCTAAAGGAAAAAAAGTTATCGATGATTGAGTGAAAAAACTTTTTCTGTCCTAAAATCCAAAAAAATTTTGAATTTTTAATTTTTTTTTAAATGGTCTATTTTGATGTAATTTGACCCCCTGAGCACGAATCTACCATTAATTCCCCCCAAAACCCAAAATTTTCATGGAAAATGGTGAAAATCCTGTTTTTAGAAGCTTTTTTACGATTTCCTCATGCAAATTGTGGGTTTTAGGGGAAATTAATGGTAGATTCGTGCTCAGGGGATCAAATCACATCAAAATAGACCATTAAGAAGAATATTAAAAATCCAAAATTTTTTGGATTTTAGGGCAAAAAAAGTTTTTTCACTCAATCATCGATAACTTTTTTTCCTTTAGGATTTGGCATTCTACTCTGTGCTCAATCTCTTCGTTATGATTTTCTCTTCAAAATGCTTTTTTAATCATTGAAATCCGATAATTTTTCGATTTTTTGCAGAATTTCAAAGTTGGACCATCGATTTTTGTCAATTTTTCCATACATACCCCTTTGCCTCTTTTTTTGCGGTTTTTCAAGTGGACTTTCCGGGAAAACTATACAAGATATCGATACGATTCCAACGCGATTATTTAAGTCAGGCAAAAACCTTTTCCAAACCCACCATATAAATCTCCCTAGCTAATAAGAAGCTCACCCTGCGACCTTTTGAAATTTCGTGATTTTCGAGATTCCGGAAAAGTGGCCGAGAAAGTCGAAAAATATTTTTTTCCGTTTTTAAACTCTTAAAAGAGTCTATTTAATCGAAAATTTTCTGCTGATTACAAATATGCCAGAAATTATGCTAAAAGTGCAAAATTAGACTGGCAAAATGCGAAAAACCTTTCCAGAATATCTTTTCGACATTTTCCCCTACAAATGGAGAGTTCAATGCGAATTAAATTATGGATTTATCTTCAAGGTATAAAAATAATCAAATGAAAAGTGGCAATCGAAGTGTTACCACGGTGAAAACCCTACCGGAAGTGGCCAACAATACCAGCACTTCCTCGAGTTTGATAAACTTACCCGAATATTCATAAATCCACCCCTTCTTCCCTCCTCTTTCACCCCAGCCTCCGAGTTCCGTCCACGAACGATATTGTCCACGTTTGGCGAGATATATCCTTCACTATGGTCTAGCTCACGAGAAAGGAAAAAAAAAGAAGACAAACGGAGGGAGGAATGCCCTCCGACACCCGCTCGCGTTTAATTACATGCAAAACCCTTGGCAGGTGTACCCATACCGATAGAGGATTCTTCTTTTTCTCCCACCCCCCCCTCCTCCCTTCGCCTTCTCTCGATGTATTCCCAGTCGTTTTCTCTTTCTTCAAAAACCTTTCTATCTTTCCCAGCTTTTTTTTCGCCGGACGTTGATGACGAAAAGAGGGGGCGAGGGGGAGGGTTTTCGAGGGCGATCAACCGTGTGAACCTCCTCAAGACTTTATGGGATGTGTGCGAGAATTACGCGTCGTAATTAAATAACGACGAAGAGAAAAAGAGAAGAAAGGGAAAAAAAATAAAGAGGAAAGAATAAAAATGAGGATGCCATGTCCGGGAACCCGCATGTAAAAAACAGCCCATGGAGAACCTTTGAAAGAGGTAATAACGATCGCGACGCGCACCCGGACGATCGGGGCTGAGGCTGAACGATCTTGCGGTGACTCGACGGGTCCTATGGGAAAATAACTCGACTTTAATAAAATTAACTTCGTTATTGTTTGTTCGGCGTTGTTCTTTTCGTGGGAAAAGAGGAATTGACGCATCACTAGAGCCGGATATGCGATCACGCGAAAAAAAAAAGACGGAGCGGGGAAAGGGAAGTTTGTGTTCGAGAAGAGACAATGAGAGCTCCAATGAAATTTTTAATTCTTCGGGGTTGTTGTTTTCCCTGGGAAAAATTACGATTCGCTTCGACAGATGTTTTTTAGCTGGAGAACGGTTTATGTAAATTCTGGGGATTTTATGGGTCGATCTTACTGATTTTGGGGGATTGGAGTGTCTAGTAAGATAATTGGGGAATTGATGGTCCTAGAGGAATGATTGTTTAATGAAATATCAACTTTCACTGAAAAAGGGTTTTTTTATCGTCGTATGAAAGTCAGTATTATGAAAATTATTTTTTTGCTAGTTATTTTGTTTAGATAATTAGACAAAAAAATTGGCTAGAAAAGGGTTGAAAAATTGGATCAGAAAAGGACTTATTTTTATTGCTTCGAGTTCAATTCGATTAGTGATAAACATATAGTAATATATGAAAATAGTATTAAATAGTAAATATATGATTTGTGTTATGGATTTCTCAAAAAGAACATTCCAGAAGAAACTACAGCTAATATTTCATGGGTTAAAACGTTGATCAAGAATTATTCCACACTTGGACTTCCAATAATCCCAAATCCATATTCCAATCAAATCTCGACGTCATTAGCTACCTCTGAACGACTAAAAGTTCGTGTTTCCTGCGAGGTCGAGCTGACGAAACTTTGAATGAAAAAAAGGGAAACAAAATAACAAAAAATCAATCTAGTCGAATTCCATTACGATTTTTTCAAAGAGGAACTTTGAAAAGTTAATTTTGATTATAGCTGTTTGAATTTTTTTTCGATATTGAATTTATTAAATTGAGATGAGAATAGGGGAACCGAAAAAAAGGTCTCGTTCCTTCAGTCCTGAGAAAGGGCATTGTGTAAAATCTTTGCAAAGTTGGAACGAAGTTTCGAAAAGTTTCTGATGGTGGAGTCAATGTTTTGTTTGAAAGCCTGAAACTGCTACGAGTCGATGTCAATTGTCAGGAAAGCCGAGAAACGTTTGGTCCTTTTGTTGATTGTGGAAACAGGTGGCGTCAAGATACCCCGTTACCAAAAACGTCCCTCATCCCCGGTCGTTTTCCAACCTTCATCAAACAATTAAATATCCACGATTGGTCGCATACCAATCGTGGATATGTAATTGTCCTTTTTTTGGTATTCTCTATAATGTGTTCGTCGTTGAATAAAAACTCGATCACAAAAGAAAACCAGGAAAAAAAAGAAACATACTTTCGCGAATGTATGAAAATATGAGGGGAAACATAGCGATTCCAGAGGCCTAAGATGGCGAAGTCTCGAAGTCAAATTCCTCCGGTATGAGTGGGGTTTTTATGAAGTTTCCATATAACGTCGAAAAAACGACAATTTTCAATAAAATTACTCGATGAAGAAATAGGTCCGTCTGTCTGCAACGCCAACTTTTATATACCGGGTGGCCTCTAAATTTACGTGTAAAATGGGAATCAAAATTCTACGAAAAATTCTATACTATCTGGGATCGTTGGAATGTACAGCGTTGAAATGTCGACTAGTATTAGAATTAATTTATTTTATAACGAAAATTTTTGATAATTTTTAATTGACAATTTTGAATATTTCTTTCATGGGAAATTCGAATGTATTTTCAATGGGAACTTTGACAGATTTTTCAATGAGAATTTATAAAAATGAAGAAGAACGTATTCCATTTCAAAGATGCCAGTTTCAGAGAGGAAATTATTATCAGAAACTTAGTTGAATCCCCAAAAAAAAAAAAAACTTTTGGATTAATTATCAAAACAAATAAAAGTGAAGGATGAAAAAAAATTAATACGTCATTGAAATTTCGTAACAATCGGTTCAGTAATTCCGGAAACTTCAACTAGTTTTTTACAAGGTTCGCTACCTTGTAAAAAAAAAACTAGTTTAGAGGTTAACCGCGTTCGAAGTATTTCGTAAAAGGAAAAAAATCACAAAGAAAATGAACGTCACGTATAATCATCGATGGCTACACCAATTCGAGAGAACATTCCCGAACGTATTAGCTTTCGAAAAATGTAAAAAAGACGAAAAAAAAAAAAAACGAAAAATCGTATTTTTCAAAGTCGAAAAGTGGAATCCTGGCTTGAAAGAGAAGTGTTCTGGGATGGATGTTTTTTTGGGTGTGTGTTTGGGGTTGTAACATTGTCGAAGGTGATCGCCCGTAGGAAATTCGAAATTTCCATCGAGCCAAGAACCCAAACAAACTGTATACGTGGACACAAAGAATCTTCGCTGAGAATACACGTCAAAATTTTTCTCGACGAAGCCTCCCCCCTTCATCCCCTCTCCCCCCCCCCCCAACTCCAATCGTAGTTTCTTCACCAGAGAAAATATTCCAGTGTCAATAGGTTTATTGAAAAATTCGTTTCACTCTTTTTCGCCGAGAGAACTCTTTCCTTTATGTCCGTGAAACGTATCGACCATATAGACGCGAGTATACACGTATTTTCGTAGTCTCAGCTAGAACGGTAGTTTACATAACACTGGCTAATTGGTGGCTATTCAAGTGGGGAGATCCCGACTCGGTTTCGTAACCGAACGAAAATTCCGTCACTGGAAAAAGCGAGCAGGTCTGAACGAAGAAAGGGGAAAAGCTTTGGAATATTTGAGGGGAGAGAGGTGAAGAAGAAAAGAATATCTTTTGTATTAGGTTGGGACAAAGGTTAGGGACGATCTTAAATCATAAAATTTTCAAGGACGACCTCCCCCCTCGTATCATAGCAAGGGTGAAGACGACAACAGGTATACACGCGTATCTCGAGTGCAATTGCAGGGGGAGATGCGCAACGACGTAAAGGGCTCAACCCTACCATTTTACCCTTCGAAAGTTGCGAAATATTCTTGGGGGGGGGGAAGTTCCCGTGACAAGTTTTGTCATCTCGGAGTTTCACCGAGGTTGGAGGATAATTTTTACGATTATTGATCGATTGTGTGTTTGTGCAAATATTATTATTTATTTATTTAATTTTATTATTATTATTTATTTGAATAGTATATTATTTATTTAAATAGTATATTATTTATTTGAATAGTATATTATTTATTTGAATAGTATATTATTTATTCGAATATTATATTATTCATGTAAAGAGTTATATTATTATCTATTCAAATATTATATTCTTTAAGTCAAAAGCTGTAACAATTTGAGCACCGTGAGAGGTTTTTCAAAATTGTGGGATGATAACGACAGGAAGTTGGGGTCTGATATAGTGATATAGTATTTTGTTATTGATATAAATTTTCCAAAATAATTTTATTTATTTGAAAATGTTATTGCCCTTTTTTATTTTTATTTCATATATATATAAATATATTTTAACATATTTCATATTTCTTATTGATTAAAAAAATATGAATTTCTACGATTATTGATAATCTGTATTTATATAAATAGTTGTATTATTATATATTCGAATATTATATAATTTATGTAAAATTCCAGTAAATATGGACTAGTGACAATGAAAAGTCACCAGTTCAAACAAAACGTGGAAAGAACGAAAACTGAGTAGAGGAAAGGTGAGATATCGGAGTCATTGGAGTCCGACAGTTGGTTCAACTCGAAAGAGATTCAAACTTTGCTCGAGGATTCGCATTGGCACATTTTTACAATTCACTATATCACATAACGTTGCATGCCGTTGCGGTCGTTCCACAGCTGAGCAACGAAGAAGCCAAAAAGACATTTAAAAAAAGAAGGAAAAAATCCCGCCCGAAAGAAAGACGAAAGAGGCAGGACGACGAAAGTATAGGAGTGAAGAAAGAACGAAGAACAAGAGTGGATGCACTTCGTTATAGGCATATTTTTCATTTTTTCTTCGTCCTGTCGAAAGGACCTGGCGTCAGGGCCAAAAAAAAAGTAACAATGTATATTATTAAATGAAACTCGCGGGTTCGCGTGACGCGAACACTAGGTGCCCATTTTTTTTTCGTTTTTTCCATTATGAACGAACCTGTGTTTCGAAAACCCAAACTTTTCGCACAATTTTGCCGGAAATGCAACGAATGTACGAACATAGTCCGTTGTTTATGAAAATCACTATTTCTCTAATGCCAACGACCTAATTTTACTTCAGAATGCGATTAGTCCAAATTATTATTTTATTATGTTAATTTATTATTAAATTATTATTTTATTATTTAACTGTAATTATGTAATGTAATTATAATTATGTGTAATTAATTGTAATTATGTAATGTAATTATAATTATGTGTAATTAATTGTAATTATGTAATGTAATTATAATTATAATTATGTAATTATGTAATGTAAGTATTTAATTAATTTACATTATTATGTTAATTAAATCATTTATTATTGAATTATGCATTTTTTAATGTTAAACACGTGCAGGATGATTTAGACTTGTAAACCCACGATTTCTCCGAAATAGTTTTAAGTAAATTTTCGAAAATAAATATGGAGCAGCAACGAGTATCGAAGTGGATGAAATATAAAAAAGAAAAAATAGAAAAAAGGAAGCAGGAATATTTGAAGAAAAAAAAGAGTATCCATTTGGAGAAGAGAGGCAACTTGTGTGCGAGTGAAAAGTATCCAAGTATGTTAAACACGAAAAACAGAAGGAGAAGTACCAAAGGGGATTGAGCGTGAAAAGAAAAGGACGGAAGAAGAGGAGAAGAATAGACGATTGGATTGAACCTGAGGAAACGAGGAGTTTGTTTGGGTTGAGAAAAAAGACAGCTATGGAAGAATAGAAAGAGAAATATAGAAGAAAAGAAAAAAAGTGTTTTCTGTCAAACTAACATTTTTATAACATTTCGAAAACATTGTATTTTTATTTCAACAAAGCATTCACATATTTGACAATTCAAAAGAAATAGAAAATCCAAATTAAAAAATTTGTTTAAATCGGAATTCTCATGTTTAATTTTTATTTGTTTTTATTTAAGAATTAGCCATATTTTAGAATATTTGTTTAAACAGTTTTTTCGTTATTTCAGCCAATAAAACTAGCGTCACAAAAAAAAACTAGACTGGCAAGATCTAGCAAGCAGGAATTATAATAACCTTCACGAAAATTTGGTGCTGTCCTCCCTCGCAGCTTTTTGCTTCCCCAACCGCGACGGATTTTTCTTCCCTTTTTTTAACCCCCATTTCCGTTAGCTTCTCCCGATCGTTAGCCCCAGACTTCCTCCCACCGCACTCCGTCGGGATAATCTGTGGCACGAGCTATCCCTCAGTAAAAAAGAGAAGAGAGCGAGAAAGAGAGAGAGAGAGATGATGATGATGATAATGATATAATTTATTATGCCCTAGTCACAGACTATCGGGCGAAAAAAGAGGTAACAAAAAAGATAATAACATAAAAACTTAAACATAACTTGCAGTAATATAAACAAAGAAAATTATTATTATTATTATAACGAATAATAATAATAATAATAATAATAATAATAATAATAATAATAATAGAAATAATATAAAATAATATATTGATAGATTGATTGATAGATTTTAATATACTCTAGTAATAACTAATCGGGCAAAAAATGAATACACAAAAAAGAAAAAAAAAGATCGCTCACAATACATGGAGCTTAACTAGACTTAAGAACTAAAATAAACTCGGAGATGGAAAGAACCCAAAAAAAAAACCAACAAAACAAAAAAAACTACATGAGTCAATGACAATGAAGAATAATTAATAATAATACGGTATTCGCAGCGATAGAGAGAGAGAGAGAGAGAGAGAGAGAGAGAGAGAGAGACGATGATGATGATATAATTTATTATGTCCTAGTCTTAGACTTTCGGGCAAAAAAGAAGTAACAAAAATAACGTAGAAACTTAAACATAGCTTAAAATAAATACACACGAAGAAAATAATAATGATTATAATGACATAAAATAATAACAATAATAATGATCATGAAAATAATAACGAGAGAGAGATGATGATGATGATGATGATGATGATGATGATGATGATGATGATACAATTTATTATGCTCTAGTCTTGGACTTTCGGGCAAAAAAGAAGTAACAAAAATAACGTAGAAACTTAAACATAACTTAAAATGAATATACACGAAGAAAATATTAATAATTATAATGACAAAAAATAATAACAATAATAATGATAATAAAAATAATAACCAGAATAGCCAGAATAGCAGTGATAATAATAAAAAAGAAAAAAAAAAAAAAAAAAGAGAGAGAGAGAGAGAGAGAGAGAGAGAGAGAGAGAGAGAGAGAGAGAGAGAGAGAGAGAGTAAGAAGGGGAGGGGAGCTCGGAAAATAAAACAAGGATATACGCGACTCACGGTTATATGTACGAATGAGTGTAAGAAGAAGAGGGCCCTCCCGCGCCATCTGTCGCGGGCGAAGTCGGTTATACGTGAGTGGGGCCCAGTGCGTTCGCTCTATCGGGGCCTGAAGTGAGAGACACCATATGCCGTTCCCGGGCATACACACCACACGAGATTACCCCGTAGGACCCCGTTGCCTTATCCTGCGGGCCACTTCCAGATACGCCAAGGATCTCGATGATTTTTCACATCGGGTATCCGGTTTTTTTTATCCGTCCTCGGTTCTGTCGACCTAATGACTTTGGTACCTTGGTCAACGCTTTGGACCTTCCCCTATGTCTGGTCAACTCAAACTTCGGTTAAACGCCAAGGGCCAATATTGCCACTATCGATTTTTATTTAATTTTCGACTGTTGGTGGGTTTGAGTTTGGGCACTTACTGGAATAAGAGATTTATGGCAATCAAGTATTCGTGACTGTTAAATGCCTTTTTTATTTGAATTTATCAAAATTAGGGTTGAATTGATTTTTGGATTTTTTTGATTTCAGTATTTTGGATATTCGATTCGTAGACAATTTTTTGATTTTGTGGTTATTGGGATTCATTCGAAGCATCCAGACATACTGATAAACAAAGATTTATGACAATTAGCTTTTGTCGTTTTTTTTCGTTTTCATATTTTTTTTCAAATCGAAAACTGAAATATTTTTACTCGAAGCCAAAACAACAATTTTATCGTTTTCGGAATAATTTTTATTTTGATTAATCAAAATTCTTATGAATTGATCGATCTTTTGAATAAATCGATTGATTCGTGATGTATTTAACGTTTTCGAGAAATATATAAATGGAGAAATTTTAAATTATTTTCGTAGCAGTAATGATGGTTGTTAAGATTTTTCAATTTGAATTTGTGATGATTGTCTTTTCTTTATTATTATTTTATTTTAAAATGATTATTATTATTTTAATATTTAATTATTTAAAATTATTATTTCATATTAAATTATTATTATTTATTTTATTATTATTTCTTTATAAAAGAAATGACAATTATTTATTGTCATTTCTTTATGTATGACGTTGTTCACAGCTTTTTTTGAAAATTGAAATTGTCATTGTTTCCTAAAAAAACGATGAAGCGTTCAAACGACTTTTAAACGTTGAAATTGGCGAAAAAAAGTTCACTTTTGTAACGATTTTAAACGTCATTGGATATTAAACGTTTTATTCTACCCACCGAATTGGACTTTCGTAGGTACCTACCGAGATAGCCGTAATACAAAATATCAATTCTTCCCATACATTCTGTTAACCAAAGCAACTCGAGAAACGTGAGATACGTTGATGACGCATTCGTCGCTAGTCCAAATGATAGGAGCCGAAAAAAAAGCTCCGTGTCCGTTTAATTAATCACATAGACAAACAGTAGGAACATCCGGGGATACATATCCGGTGGGATCGTCTCTGAGACCAAAAACTCCAAGTCAAACAAATGCTCTCTCCCCCAACCCCCAATGTAATCGTAATTCGAGACAGCTGGGAACTACTGCTCGAAACATAAAAAAAAGAATTCAAATTGAAATTTGAAAGGGGTTATTCTAGTTCAGAAATTTGAAAAAGTCAAAAGTTGAATATAAATAACGTAAAAATGATTATTGAATATATTTGTTAATTATTTATTATCGAGATTACATTTTTATTATTTAATTATACTTTATATTTATCATAAGCATTTATTTAAATTTATTTCCACAAATCATTTTTATCTTATTACATAAAATAATATGAATACGTTTGGTAAAAATGCTTTTTCATTATTTTCAAAATTATAATTTTACTATTCAATTTTGTTGTTAATTTATTATTAAAACTTATTTAAATTTATTTCGACAAATAATTATTACAGTATTATTGGGCCTAACCTAAAAATAATTAGGGAAAATACATTTTGGTGATAAAATTAATAATCATTAAAAGGAAATATTTATTACTGAATTTTGATATTTATTTACGATTTAAATTAATTAAATTCTATTTTCCAATCATTTTTACATTACGTACTATACTTAAAAAAATATAAAACAGATTTTTACTTCGAGTTAGAATATTTCAGTTTTCGATTTGAAAAAATGTGAAAACGAAAAAAAAAAACGATGGACATTTAAATTAGACAAAAATATCCCCTCAGAACGATGAGAAACTTGCTTTATTGTTTTATAGCACGCACGTGAGAGAAAGAGGAGCACGTGTGCTACAAGGGAGGATTTCCTGGATCAAAAAGCTTTCACGAGTGTCGCAAAGCATGCGTATTTCATTTAGCGTTACTCGAGAGCTTCGAGTACGAGAAAAATTAGGATTGTAATAGGATTGACGAGAGATCAGGGCAATAATAGCGAAACGTCGATCCCTCTATTACGAGGGAGAAAGAAATCGATCGATAATCCTTACACGCGTGTCCACTATCTATCAACGTTCCTACTTCACCAACGATGACATCAAAGGTGTTACGCACAGTTTTATCATTTTTTTTTCTCATTTTTTTTTTTGCCGACTCTTTTTTTCACTTCTATTCGTCGGTTGAAGGGGAAGAATGGATCGGAGACACTTGGAGGGAGGTGACTCTCCGCGAGGGTTGAAGAAGTGGTTCTCGTTTACGCTGAAGGCTTTTCCAGTTTCGTTCTTTTTTTTCCCTTCTTTTTACCTGGCCACGTGTCGACGCGTGCTGCGCCACGAGACAGTTGGGGCTGTCGACCGAATCGGCTCTTATGTACTCCAGTCTGTCGTCTTGTACAGGCTGCCTCAAAACCCACCAAATCCAAGAAAACGAAAATAAAGCAAAGAATCGAAGGAAAAAGTATTGAAATATCGAAAATATTTTGTATATTATTTTACAATATTTAAAAATACTGAAAATACTTAAAATCTAAAAATTATGGAAAATGTAAAAATTGCGAAAAATAATAAAAATCTTAAAATGATGAAAAATAATAAAAATGCATAAACGATGAAAAATACTAAAAATCTAAAAATGATGAAAAATACTAAAACTCTAAAAACGACGAAAAATACTAAAAATCTAAAAATGATAAAAAGTACTGAAAAACTGAAATGCTAATATCTGAAAATTACGAAAAAAAATACGGAAACACTAAAATTCTAAAAATATTTCTAAAAAAACAAAAATATAAAAAATGCTAGAAATACTGAAATATTAAACATCTGAAATATTAAATACTGAATGAATCCTGAAAATATGAAAAATACTGAAAAAACCGAAATACTAAAAATCCGAAAATACTAAGAATACTAAAAATCCTCGAAATACTAAAAAAAACTGAGAAAACTGAAACCTCGACAACATTGAAAACTGATTTGAATGAAAACCACTGAAAATCAATTTTTTTCGACCCGGAATCTCCAAAAATCCGTTATTATCAGCTCATCGAAATTCATCCAAGAATACATTTCCGGCCTCTTTATAACTGATCATAAAACTGAAGGAACAAATTTGATACGTGCAAAATATCTTTTAGCGATTAGATTCGTGTGTAAATTATTTCTGCGGGTCAATCAATGAAAAAGGGTCCGAGCAGGCTGGACATTTTAATCGTCGATAATTCGAGAGGGTTTCCCTTGTATCCAGGCTTGCAGTGATATTTATCTCCGCAAGGCACTGTGGGGGTATTTATTAGCGTGTGCCTCGTACATCGCGCGAATCGAAATACCATTTCCCATTCCCATATCGGTAGGAAAGGGTGATTTTTATCGAAGCCACTTTAATAAACGATTCCACAGACGGTAGCCACCTGTCGGCGGATTGTCCAATCAATTCCAGAGATATAACGATTTTCCACGATTCCCGGACTGATAAAACCGCAACAATCCAGCCATCGAATATTCGTGTCAATGCCGATAACAAAACCATTGCAAA
This sequence comes from Ophioninae sp. B BG-2022a, assembly GCA_030522765.1. Lineage (NCBI taxonomy): Eukaryota > Metazoa > Arthropoda > Insecta > Hymenoptera > Ichneumonidae > Ophioninae sp. B BG-2022a. The sequence continues at coordinate 5,174 of JAPYZJ010006930.1, read as the reverse complement.
AATAACTTCAGAACTATAACCAAAACAATTTTCATTCGAATACAAAAAAAAAAATAAAATAAAATTGAAACAAAATCCGAAAATATACCATGCAACCCAAACAATCTAAAAAATAATTTCACCTTTTCGAATAAAAAGTTCTCCAGCGAAAATAAAAAAAAAATAATCGTCTTGACATTTTTTACGGGAATTTATATTATTTCTTTTTGTTTCAAAATATTGCAAAAATAAGTTGAAAGCTGCAGCTTAAATAATTCAAACCCGAATGTAAAAAATACACAAATAAAATGATGCGAAAAAATCAAACTCAAACGGCCACGAAAATAATGTCTCCCATTCCAAAAAATTTGTCATAAAAACAAAAATTTTATTTACGAGATATAACTAAAAAAAAGTGATTTTTGTAATTCAAAAAAGGAACTTTTATCGTAATAATGAAAATAAAGTTCTTTCTGTATTAAAAAATGACTTTTATAGTGAAAATACTTATTTATGTATTAAAAAAAAAACTAACTGTAAAAATCGAAAAAGTGCTATATATATATGTGTATATATATATATATTAATTTGTAACTGGTTTATTGATCAGAAAGCAGCCAGTGCAATTAGCAATTGACATGAGATCGAGAGGGGTAGCAATTAATGTGATTGAATTGGAAGGTGAGGTGATAAAATCCATTTCACTGTGGAAAGCGTTGGTGGAAACCCGAAGGGTTGACAATGGTAGATTACGAAGTGGCGTTGCACTCGAGAACAAAGGAAGCATATTCTAGATTGTCGAGAGACATGATTACGTTTCGCGCGTGTGTGTCGATCAGATGAGCCACATAGATAAGTGGAGCTCTTACATCACTGTTGTAGCATTAAGGGGTCATAACGTAAAAAATCATTAATTAAAAATCGATCGTAAGAGCCTCTCACGGAGCTTTCTTTGTCCCACGAATTAATATTCCTAGTAATTTCCTATTTCGATACAAACAAATAAATAAATATTGGGATACCCAAAAACTTTTCGAATAATGAGACGACCTCAAACGAACGAAGCGATACGCGTGTTCTTCGAAAGCTTATCGAGGGTTGTGGAAAAATGCATTAAATAAATTTAACGAGAAGTTGGTAACCTGGTCGTTGCGTGTGATCACTCGTCCTGGATAAGGGTAATCGTCGATGATCTCGAGCTCGTTGTCTACCAGCATGTCATACTATACCCGCTCGCCGCTGCGCAGTTATATACAGGGTGCCGCGAAAATTCACGCCGAAAAATAAATTCGAATAATCTCTTCGTATCTGCGATCTTTTTCAGAAAAAAAGTCATGTCGTTTCGGAATTTTTACCTAATATGATGTATAATATATAATTATTAATATATATCATTAATATTAATATATATTAATATTAATATATATTAGTATTTATATATTAATATTAATATATTAATATATATTAATATAATATAATAATTTGTACCAAAGTTATTATTTTTTCCCCCTTTTTCGTGGGTACTTTCGACTTGGAAGCTTTCAAAAGCAGAAAGGGGAGGAATTAGGAGGAATTAAACTGGAATAAGTATCTTTATTTATAGAAACTTTCTAAGCCAGTAAATAGAGAATTTAACCTCGTACTAAATTTTCGATCCAATTTTTCTTTTTTATCAAGTTTTAGAATCACTTACTGAGTATACAATCACAAAATGCTGACAAATTCCGGTGAAGCTTCAAGCGCCATCTAGAAAAAACGTTTTTGGCCGATATTTCGGAAACGATGCACTTCAAGACAAAAGTCATTAAAACCATTATTGTAGAGAATAAAATTTCGCATCTTTTCTTATTTATAAACTTTTTTTGTAAAACTTACCTTTTACGATTTATAGTCCATTTAATGAACCGGTTTTTCTATCTCGGCCGTTAATGAAAATTGAACCGTTAAACTGTTGAAACATTTTTTTACAAATTTGATATCAATTTGTTGATAGTTATTTGTACCCTAGTATCGTTTAATTGATTTTATTGATTATTCGCCCAAAATTTAGAATGTGATCCGAAACAATGCAGCGTTTGAAACAAACTTTTTTTCAATTCTGACGTCACTTTTGATATTCAATATATCAATGGGTATTGATAAGAGAAATTTAAGGATTTTTTGGACGTTACTTTTCGAGTTAAAAATCACTTTTGACAGTCAGGATTAATGAGAGACATTTAGGCTTTTTTGTTAAGTCATTTTTTGGATCACCCTGTATATCTACCCATCCATATGTAAAATACGTATTATTGGAGTGTTCTTCGTCTACGTATGCCAATAAGTCTTGACGATGCAAATGTTCGATACGAATGAGAGGCAAGATATCCGTTGCAGTCGATGTAAATGCACAGGCCCTTTAGTTGTGGTCTCATTGGGGGCAAAAGGAGGTGCGGAAGGGCGAGTGAAAGAAAGACGCATATAAAAATGTATCACATGCTACGAGAAAGAGCATCTGTCCCGTATTGTTTCTTGCCAACTTTGTATGTACAAATCGGCCTGCTCCGACTCCCCACCGCAAGTCTTGTATTTATCGAAAATATATATTTTTTTTCTTTGTGATTCACTGGGCTCGTCGTTGTCCGCGAGTGGGCGGTTTGTGCTTCGACGAAGAAAAAAAAATGGCCTTTCGAAACTCACGATACTTCTGAGTCGATATCCAAGTACAAAGCAAATAGTAATTCACTCAGCATTCAATTTCATGGAGAAAAAAATATTTGATGACTTTTCGAAATGCATTTTTTTAGCTCGAAAAATTATCGCATGTTTTATCAATATGTATTGTTTGAAAAAAGAAGGATTTGTAAAAGGTGTAGCGCACCGTACTGAGGTATAAAGCTTATACTAGTATTATTATACAAGAATAATAAAAATTGTAAAAAAAAAGAAATAATATCGAGCACAATATTTGAAAAATATCAATATTATAATTTAAAAACGAATTATCAAATAAATTATAATTATATTTAATTTATTTCGATACTCTTTAAATAATTATTAAATTATTCAATAAATATTTATTTATTTAATAAATAAATTTATTAAATATTCAATATTAATAATTAATTATTTAAAAAACGAAGGATGTCTAAAAGGTGAAACACACCATACAAAGCACTACTACTATTATACAAGAATAATACAAAATTTATAAATAATATAGATCACAATATTTGAAAAATATTAATAATATAATTCAAAAATAAATTACAAAATAAATCATACTTATATTTAATCTACCCAGTACTTTATAAATAATAACAATTTATTTATGCTATCATTTATGTAAAAAAATACACATTTTTTAAATAACTATATTTATAGCTTCGCCGTTATAACCTAACCCCTTAAATAAAATACGAAACAACAAAAATGTATTTAAAAAAAATTCTTTTTTAAATACAGCCCTCCGATCGAACCACCGAATTTTTTTCACACCCGGAAGCGAATTCCAATCCCAAAAAAAAAAAAAAAAATAACGAAATGCCTGCATCATCTCTCATCGTAAAAATGTACGGACGAGCATAACGCTCGGTGCGTTCACGCTCCCATGTTTATATTTCTCGAATTCTTCCTAATTTCCTGCTGGCAGCAGGAAAATCCGTGTGCTGGACGCGTGCGCCAGGAAATAAAAGGTTTTTCGCCACATGGCACGCGCTCGGCACGAACGGTCGCTTTGGCTCCTGACATACCAACCCACGGGGCCCCAACCCCGTGCAAACATCAACGGGGCACAATGCCGAAGAAGCACTTCCGGTTCGCTTTACAAATTTTTCATCCGTGTAACGATATTTTATAACTCGTTTGTCCATTCTTGTTGTTCTTTACTTATTATTATCATTATTAGTATTAATTCTGTTATTTATTATTATTATTTTATTTGTCCTTTTTTACATTCTCAAATGACGGTAATAATAGTGTGGGAAAACAAATGTTTAAATGGAATGATGATTAAGTCAACATTATTATTATTATTTAATTAATTATTGCGATTATTGATGATAATAATAATAAGCTTTGATAGTATATAGAAAAAGAAATGTTTTTATTGCTGTTTTTATTATTATAAGTATTAATATGATTTTGTATTTACTATTTTTTATTAATTTAATTATTGTTATTTTGATTGTTGCTGTTGTTTGGGTTTGTTGTTCTTGTTATTATTATATAATCAGTAACCCGGAACGATTGATAGTCACATAATACTATTATTATTCGTAAATCCATAGACATGATTATTAATCATTATTAATATTATAATAATTGATTAATAATTGGAAAGGTTATAAAATATGATAAAATATAATATATCATACGATTCATTTGTACATCGAAAATAATTATTATGTTTATTGTGATCGACACGATTGTTATTGCAATAAATTGCAATAAACATTGCAATTAATGAATAACGTAATCAACGGTAATTAATATTAATTGGTCGCTCCTCTCAATACGTTTGCACCAAAAAACGAAAAAATCGTTTTTAATCGAGCCAGGATTGAGACTTGAATAATAAAGGGGATCGAAAAGAAAAAAGAAAAAAAACCGTTGGGTTAAAAATCGGTGTTTACACAAATGCACTCGGTTGCACGTGACGTGTCAAGGATTGCCCAGAGGGGTGGAAAAGGGGGGTTGAAAAGATGGCGCGCGCGCGCACGTGATTAGCAATTAACTCGAGGAGGAATCGTCCCTTTTTTTTTCTTTTTCGTGTCCGAAGGGTATTTCGTGTGGAACGAGAAGGGCGTTGGGCCCGAGGGGCCCCTCACAGAAACGCCCGAGACCCGAAACACCCAGCGATTTCCGTTCGTCGGAAACGTCATGTGGCACATTAATTGGACCAGCACGGACAATAAAGGAGGATGATTCGTTCGGCTGATCTTTTCGACAATCGACCCCGTGCCGAGGCTACATTTATAAACGACGCATGCGCGTCGACGGACCTCCCCCCCCCCCTGGGCCCAACCACTTTCCCCCGATCGAGTCAAATTCCAGTACAATCGTTAAGGACATGTCGAAGACGTACCACGTGACACACGAGTACGAGAAAGATAGTCGAAATTTTTAAATTGCAATTTCTCGAGAACGAAACATTTTTTTTGTAAAATTCAAGCATCTATTTCTGTCTCTATGAATTCTGGAAAGATTGATGCTCG
>JAPYZJ010006927.1:0-17530 GCA_030522765.1 Ophioninae sp. B BG-2022a | reverse complement strand
GGAGCTGCAGCTTGGTAAAACTTGCACCTCGTACATTATCAGTGGCAATATTGCTCGTTGTATACGAAAAAAATTTCATAACGCATAAAATGGCATAAAATGTTCAAAAAAATGTCAATGCAGCTGTGTCGCGAATGACTAAAAATTATAAATAGTGTGGAGAACGACTAATAATTTATCGATCTTTATTGTTACTTAAAACGGTATCATCATACAAGAATGTCCATGTGGCCAAAAACAATAGCACATAACGCTACGTCATAAGAATTGTTAATGTTATTATTAATATTATTGTTATTAATTAACGTTATGCTTGTATAATGCTATTTTATATTGTACAGTATCATTTTATATTGTCTATTGTAATGTGTTGTAATATTAATAATGATTTCTTTTGTAATAGAAGAATATGAAGGTTGGTATTCAATTAAAATTTTTTATTTTTTTGAATTCAACGTGAATGTGAGTTTTTCGGAAAATTGCTAAACCGTTTTGATTGTTGCAAATTTTGTAAAATACTGAGTATATTCGTTAGCACTTTGTTTTCTCTTTCGAAAATTGTCGGAATCACTGAAATAAAAAGAATTTTACGAGTGCAGAAGAGACAGATTCACAAGGCGATGAGTGTCTTCGGTCAACATCGAAAAAAGTAAGACTCGCTCGTAAAATAATGCGCCACTTTTTATATAACAAATATCTGAGTCTGTTTTTTTGAAGTAGCATTCGTAAAATTGTTTTTATTTCAGTGATTTCGACAACATAAAACGTGTTTTTCAAGATGGCGGCTGAAGCCCACCTTCAGCAATGACGCCAACTTGGATTTACATTCAGGGAATACCCCTAAACATATTCCAAATAAAAATACCTGTTACCGAACATTTTAACCCCAAAAGTACCCGGCGCTTGGCCTATTACGTGGCGTATAGGAGGTGTGACCATTACGGGTTAATAAGGGAATTTCGAACAATTGCTTTGTAAATGGTTCCAGCGTCGTTATATCAAAGTGCCCTTTGAATTCCACGTTTCTATCTTTGTCCGCTTAGGCTGAATGTTGATGAGTCATTCAGTCAGTCATTCAGTCAGGCCTTTGTCTTTTACATGTAGGGATTGAAGATTGATAGATGGTAGACGTCATAATTCGAACCAGGTCGAGTTACGTCGTTCGAATTTCCGAAATGATTATGTGTAGCCCGTGCTATTGGGTCGTTCATTTCCGCGGGTGTATGTCCGTAGGAGATAGCAATTACTCAGCGCCTTATTAGGTCCAAAAGCGGATGAGGGAAATTCTCGAAGCAAGGAAAGGCGACGCCATCGCGGATTGGTGGGTTAGCGATGTATAGGCGAAATGGACCCTCTCGTAAATCTCATCGTTATTCTGCACTTTGTTATGGATAACGTTTTCTTTCTCTTTCTCATCTTTCCTTCATCCCTTGTACGACACGACTCCTCTTTGTTCTTCGGTAATGAACATAACTCATTAATCTCATTATCCCTGATGAAATTATTAAGGAAACTGGGAAATGCGAGCGTGCAAATAAAAGGGGAGCTGGAAACTTTCATGGCGAAGGAGAAGATGGTGGGTGGTGGTGTTGAACATCGTGTTGTAGGAGGAAATAATTAATAAAAAGCAAAATTCCACATTTGACGATCAGCCACGTTGGTGCTGTATTGATTTAGGCACGTACGTATCTATGGGCTTGCGAATTTCCGCTCAGTTACAGTGCAACTTCCATTTTTAACGCTTCGCCGCTTTATCTGCGATCTTTCGATGATCAATTTAATAATAATCTCTTTCTCAGTTGAGGCAACGCCCTAAAGTGTCTCTCACGTTCGAAACCATTCTTAAATTGTTTCAAAACCTAACCAGAAAACAGGTCCTCACGGCTGTTGTTCTTGAAACCTATTGAAGACTCAGCGGCCAAAAGACGTGCTGTTGGACCGCCGAAAGTGGATCATTGTTTTAAGCCAGAATTGTAGTTAAATTGGACAATTAGTGGTGGTATAAAAATGGAAACTTTATTTATCGTTAATTAATTGCAGTCAATTAAAGAATTTATGTTTGTCGGATTGATAAAGAGATTTTTTCAATTATAGACGTTGGTTATGACGTTGAAGCTTGTGGCTTTCGAATGCAACGATTTGTTTCTCGTTTCGTTTATTCTTTATTTGTTCTTTTCAATTATGATCGGAAACATTATTTTTTTTAATGAAAGACGATAATCTCCGGCAAGAATGCGAATACTTCTTGGTTTTGTATGAATAGTAGACGATCTGAAAACTCGTTTTTACTTTTTCCACCTATATGTGGATAAATTACATTTTCAACCTGTTATTTTATACAATATCGATTATTAGCTTAAGAATTTACGTTGCTCGTTTTTTTCTTAAAAATAACCAGAAATTTCCCCAGACAAATCGAGTTCCAATACTTACGAGCACAGACAGTGGGCAGCGGTGAGAACGAATCTCGAATGAATGATCGTGCCACCACAAAAATGTCCTCCGAGTCTTGTGATGCTTACCAGCCATGGAAATTCACGCGGCAATGCATTGTGGCCACCAACGACGCGGGCGAATCTGGGATTGTTTGTAGCTTTGCCACACGGTACATCAGCCACTTGAGAGACAACAGAAACGCAGTGATAATCCGAATCACGTCGGGAGAAAGATATTAAGAGACGCGGAAGCGTTGGACGTCGAGTAATGAAAAAAGAAGAACCTCGATGTTACTGAGCAGACCCTTTCGTATTAAGAGGGAGCGATACCCGCGACGAAACTTCGACGCAGCCTCTGCTCGCGTCGGTAAAACAAAATTAGTGCGAGCTACAGCTATCTACCGCGAGGCAACACTGTCGCTAGCGTCCGGCAAGCCTCGACGGGCTTCGTGTGTACGTATGTATACGTACATACGTGTACTGATCCGTTGGCCGTGCGGGCTAAGGCGCGACTAGCGGCCAACGGATCGGGAGGTCCCGGGTTCAAATCCCGGTAGCGGACCAGGTTTTCATTCGAAATTTTTCGATGGAACTCGTTCCGCTGCCGAGAAGTGAAATTGGGACCGGTTGTACTGGCATGGGTTTTCCGCAGTTTCCCTATGCCCGTGCCAGAAATGGCACGGTGAATACGGTACAGAGGGGAGTAAGTCGGCTGCGGCCGCAAGGGAGGGGACAGGAGGAATCAAGGTGGGGGAAATCAGGAGGAAACAAGGTGGGAAGAAAAACAGGAAGAAACCGAGAGGAGAGGAGAGGAGGGGACCGTAAAAATCGAAAGGTGTACGGGATTGAACAACAACAATAATAAAATAAATATACGTACATACGTACACACCGAAAATTTCAAGATGTGCGTCGCTCCCGACAGTTGCCAGAACTAAATGTCACAAAGGTCGGACGATATTTTCTCAAAATCGTAAACAAATACCTACAAATTATAGATTCCCACGGATATCTTAAAATATGTGACAGAATCAAACGGTTGAGGTCTCAAAATGTGGGTTTTTGATATGGCTACGCGGCTCTTCTTCCGTCGAAGTCGTGATATTAACCAAACTTTATATTTGACAGCATTCCCATCACGACGCTCGCGTGGTAATACAAACTGCAATTTTTCTCTCGCTTTGAGACATTTAGGTAGAAAACAGTCGTTCGTCTATCAATTTAACATTGTTTGCCCAAATTTCGTAAAATTCTGATGAGCCAGTTCAGAAATCGCTGGGAATCTACTATTGAGATCTACTATTGAGATCCTCTTAAAACTAAACCTGGAGTAGTAGAAGCTTCACCAGGGCCCGAGTTTTTGAGTCTATTGAAAGAAAAAACCATTTTCCCTTTTTTACAACCAACGATCTATTCCCCTTTTTCCCGACGTCTCTTTTCTCGTGTCTATTTCGATCGGTTGTTCAAAGGGAGTTGCCATTTTTGCGTTTTCGCGAAAACGAAACCAGGTTTGCGTTCTTTCGCTATCCGATTACTTCGGATAACGGAAACTTCCACGAGTCTGGTGGAGGAAAATGAAAAAAAAGATTAGGTGAAAAAGCGGATAGGTAAAACTCGACATTGGTACACACGTATAAATACGCGGCGAGGGATTACGAGGGTACAAAAAAAGGAAGAGTAAACACGAGGGGTAAGAAACGAGAGGATGTACACGTTGAAGGTACAACTCTTGTAGGAAAGAGAAATTCAAGGATCTTAAGAAGCTTCGAGGGACCCAGGAGGAATCCCAATACGCCGATCCCTTGTAATGACGAAACTTTTGATTGGATGAGTTGTAAAGTTGAAAAAGATGGGAACACGAGGTCACGGGGCCAACCCCTCTGTCCCCCGATGCTTCAGGGGAAAAGAAACGGAGGGTGCGGGGATGTGTTAATCCGAAGATGGAATGGGGAACGTGGCGCGATGTGCGGACACAATTTGCTAATTGTACTGTCCCCGTACAGCTACGTGTACCTAACCCGTTCCATCTTCGTTTGCCATCAGCCTTTTCGTAATAACTAAATTTGTCATTATCAGCAGCATCATCATCCAACGACCGTGCCTGCTCTTTCGTCACTCTTACGGCGCATTTTTGCGCAATGGAATTTTCATGCATTGCAGAAACTCGGCGGGTTGGACCCGGCCTCAAAGTGGGAAAAAGTTAAGCGTGATGGTCGCTGGCCAGATGATGCTGTCGTCATACCACACACTCGGACGTTTCGTGTCATTTTTATGATTTTTTAATGCATGTTGCACACATGTTAATAGAGTAAAGATGCACTGCGATTTGATAAATCGATTACGATTTACGAAAAACTTGATGATATCGTTTCGATAATACTTATTATTTTTTCGTAAACAAAACAGCAAAATTTGGTAATTAAATTGTATTGTATAGTAAAGAAACATGATATCAAAATTATTAACTTTTTTTCATTTTTTTCGGAAATAACAACCAAATAAAATGTGTTCTTCACGATTTTGGTTGTCTTTGTGCGAATAACTTTTATTCCAATTTTTAACGTAAATTGCCATTTAATTCAACTGTATTTCAGCAACACACTGTTGTTTGTGTTTTGTAATTACCCACTTTAAACGTGTCGTGTTTATTAACGCACTTAAAGCACGAAAAAAAATAATTTTTTCAGTATTTTCGCGTTCTATGAAAATCAGAAAACCGATTCGATCTTACTTTCGATTAAAAAATCTTCCAGCTTGCAAATATGGGAAAACCTAATGAAAAACGGTGCATTATCCTCATGAACCCTGCATTTGCCAATTAGTGTACTTCCACTCTGGGGGAAATCATTCTCGTCATGATAGCACACAGGAATCCACAAACGCAAACTATATATCGGGCATTCCGTGCCGATTCGACCTTGGTTTGTCACGTCACCTCTCCGATTTGACCTGTGATTTTTTATGTTATTGTACTATCTCCGAAAGGCACTCAGGATTTTTTTCAGATTTTTTTGGAACGATTTGACTTCACAATATTTTTTATAATCAAAACATGAATGCCCGAAATTAAAAATCGGAAAAAATCCCAAAAATCCTGTGTCACGTATCAAACACTGTGAGCATTGAAAAAAAGTAAGTGCGGATTTCTTACGGCCTACAACGCGCGTTTCTCTCGAAAAAAAATTTAATAGCATCAATACCCCATAAAACACAAAAACTCAAAAAAAAATCAATTTTACATGATGTCATGCGATTTTTTTCCTGTTTAACTGTTTTTTCATTTGTCCTCTTTCATTTTTTTTTTTCGAAAAAAGCGCGTTGTAGGCTCAACGAAACGCGTGCCTACTTTTTTCAACGTCCATAGTGTTTAATTTGTGACACAGGATTTTTGTAATTATTCCCGATTTTGAAATTTAGGCGTTCATTTTTTGTTTGTAAAAAATATTGTGAAGTCAAATCGTTCCGACAAAATTTTCGAGTGTCTTTCAGAGATAGTACAATAACATAAAGAATCACGGATCAAATCGTAGAGGTGACGTGTCAAGCCCAGGACGAATCGGCATGGATTGCTCCATATATAAAAACAATGCATAAGAGCTTAGAAACAAATTGTGATAAATATCTATTTATCCAGCGTAGGTTTTTCGGAATGTAATATGGTGTGCTGTACTCGGGTAATTGCTGAATAACAGAGTCGCTTATTTTGCCAATGAGATTTCCGTAGGAAAAAAATGATGGGTACATTCACCATGTGCAAATCAATCAGGGTTTGGAGCCCTTCCCAATAGACGGAATTGCTTTCTATTTTATTCTTTGGTCCTTTTCGTTTCTTTTTTTCTGACTCTCTCGTCCTCTCTCTCTCTTTTGCTCTCTTCGTCACTTTCTCCCTTCCATTTTACCCGCCGTGGCTGATTAATTGAATCGCCGCAGCTTGTCTGTCCTCCTTTGCGAGGCTCCGCCATAGAATTTCAAGTCGCGCCTCTATATATTCGGAAACCCGTAATAGATATGTCAAAGGCAGGTTCGGTACATGGTCATGATGATATGCTGATGTTTCGGGCTGAATATACCATACACCAAATCCGAACAGCTCTTACCACCCTCTTGGCTAGGCTTCCTCGCCATCGCGTTTTTCCACTTTTCATCGAAGTCTTCGGAGCCCCTTTTCGCTATTGCGCCCTCCAAGAACCATCCACCCCAATCTTTCCCGTGTGCTTTACTTTCCCAGTTCTCTACTTTTAGGTAATCGAATTCGTCGTTTCCGAGACCTCCCTGTACCCTTCGAAAGCCTTTTACCCTTACTATTCAATGGCCCAATAACATCGAGACCGTCTGGCGATTTTGAGGAAATTTCTAGTGAAATTATGGCTCGGCTAAAAAAAAAGCCTTTGGCTTTTTAACATTTTTTTAAAAAAGATTGATAATTATTGGGAAGTTAAAGGGGCCAGATCTCTTTCGAAGTTTTTGGGAGGAACATTTAGTTATTATTTGAAACTTTAATACGAATCTGAAGTCGTAGAAACGCAAAGAAAATCCGACAGAGGGATGCTTCCATCGGCTCCGGGAACCGAAGCCCACTTGCCTCAAATCCCGGCGCCCAGTCGAGCTGCATTGTGCTGGAAAGCGAGCTGATTTCGGGTAGGTGTGGCTATGTTGTTAGAAGCTTCATTCTGCTTTTGCATAATGGTTAGGGGGTTCCAATTTAGCTCCGGATAAAACAACAATGATTTTGTTTTATAACAAAAATGACGTTTCGTTTTTTTTGGGTTTCAACCGATCTATCGTTTCAGCTTTTGGACAAGAAAAAGACCTTCGTAGTATGAAACGTGGGAGATTCCATTCAAAATCTTTGACTATTTCCTGGTAAAATCTAACCTCTCTACCGCAATTCGCAACCTGAACGATTTTCCTAAAGCATGAAAGTCTACCCAAAGAAGTACATGCAAGGCGTACCGGTTATTACTCCGTTGAAACAATATCACAGAGAACTGTAGTCTCCGATGCCCGAGCAGGGTGAATCTCGGACCCCAGAGCATACCGGTTGGAAAATCCGTTGAAACAAAACAGCCGGAGCTCTAGGCCGCAATGTGCAAAGCGAAGAATGATGATTGGATAAGTCTCGGCGTACACAATTTCCCCTTTCCATTTTGCGATACTCTTTGTTAATTACGTTCCCATCAATTTGCTCTTCGTAATTAAACATTTCGCGAAAATTCAATTATTCACCGACAATGCAAATATCGATGCAATAGTTTTTGTTAAAGGTAACTCGCGCTGGTATGGAAATTGCAAACTTCTCACCACTCTACGATACAAGACGTGAGATTAAGAGATTCTTCGCTGCGGACAATGTAAACCAAAGCTTCACGACGTTACTGGACGCTGCTCAATGTTAAATTATCGAAACTCCAGTTTCAACCGTTCGTTCGTAAAACAATACAAACAATGGAAATCGGATTGCACAAGTAGGAAGTGGTGACCATCGTTCCGAGTATCTTTTATAACACTGGCTGTTTTTTCAATGATACCGTTGTTCCAATCGATCAAAATCAGAGAAAGGCTTTTTTTCAATTTTTAATACTAAATTTAATTACTTAATACTAAATCAATTTTTTCATCAATTTTTAATACTAAATCATTTTTTTTCAATTAGTTGTGTTTGTGAATTGATTGTGATTGATTGATTAAAGTGATTGTGATTTTGTAAATCACATTTTTCTGTCCATTTTTAATACTAAATCTTGATCGATGTTCTTGACATTTGGTGAGTGAACGTAGGTTAGTTCTACGATAGAAAAACGATTAAACAGTCCAATGCAAATTTGGTAGGAAAAGTTTTTAGAATCCTGATAGAACCATACATTTTTCAAATTTTATTCACGAACGAAACATAAATTCTTACCTCAAAATTCTAATCTACTGATTACAATTCGCAATAAAAGATAGAGATGTAACATAATCCCATAAATTATCCTAAAAACCTCGAAGTAATGGCCACCACTTTGAATGGACACTTGCAATCTGATTTGCATTCATTTTATTGCCTCATCCAGTAAGTTTAATCTTATCAACGAATAGTTCCAATTACGTTTCTTTTCTTCACGAAGTTTTTGCAGTGGCCAGAACCTTTTTTCGTGTCCTGTAAACCCAAACCCATTTTAATGAATCAAACTAAAAAAAGTGCTTCGGAATTAACTGACGTCAATCAAGGCAAGTTGATTTTCAACATCGTTTTTATAATTGCTTCTACCAACCTCAATGTTAGAATATTTACATTCGGATACTATTAACGATCCGTCTGCTTCTTGAATCACCAAGTCGTTGAATAAAAAACAGATCATCCTCAAAATAGCCGGACGTGCTGATAGCCATTATCACCCATATGTGTCCGTGCGAAGAGATATTTTTTCGTACACACACGCACACACGCGAGTATATTCGAAAATGTGGCTGCCTTGGCAACACTATTGACCAGACGCCGAGGTGGGTCAATCGCGCAACTCGGTGGTCGCATCGATGATATAATTCACGAATAGAAAAAGTGCATCGGCAGATCCGTCCTTATCGCGATCGAAATAACAGGTTGAATGACAAGACGATAATGCAAAATTTTTCATCGATAACCCCCGAAGCTCGCAAAAAAAAAGATATTCGAAAATCCAAAGCGGCATTTTAAAGAAGATATATCAGGCTTCAGTTTACTGTATTTTAATATTTTTTTCAATTTTTTTTCTATCCGGTACCGATTTTGGTACGTGACCGTTTTTAGGCCTTTTTTCGACCCTCGCAAATCCGGCGCCGGTTCTAAGATTATTTTTTTATTTTTTGTTATCCAGAAAAACTTGAAAGGGCACACAGAAGCTGCATATTGCTTTTTTAAAAAATTTGTTGCGATTTTTTTTTGGGGAGTTATTTCATTTTTTACCAAAAACGACAAATTTTGCAAAATTCAAAATAACCCGAGAACGATAGGCTTTTAAAGAAAATGTTATGAATACAAAAAACTGCGTATTTCCATAATAAATCACCTGGAATTTTTTCAGAATTTTTTCCAGACATTAATTTTTTTCTCGAGTATTTTTTCGAAATTTACGAGTCAAATTTTTTTCTTTCAGGCCTATAAAATGTTTTAAGGCACTTATTATTATAACATTACCTTAAACCTATCTGCCTTACATTACCTTAAAACATTTTATTGACCTGAGAGAAAAAAATTTGGCTCGTAAATTTCGAAAAAAGTACTCGAAAAAAAAAATTTCAGAGAAAAATTCTGAAAAAATTCTAGACGATTTATTATGGAAATACGCAGTTTTTGTATACATAATATTTTCTCTTAACACCTATCGATCTTGGGTTATTTTGAATTTTATAAAATTTGTCGTGTTTGGTAAAAAATGAAGAAACTCCCAAAAAAAATCGCAAAAAGATTTGCAAAAAAGCAATATAGAGCTTCTGTGTGCCCTTTCAAGTTTTTCTGAGTAAAAAAAAATAAAAATAATTTCTTAGAACCGGCGCCGGATTTTCGAGGGTCGAAAAAAGGCCTAAAAACGGCCACGTAACAAAATCCGTACCGGGTAGAAAAAAAATTGACAAAAATATAGAAATACAGTAAACTGAAGCCTGATATATCTTCTTTAAAATGCCGCTTTGGATTTTCGAATATCTTTTTTTTGGCCGAGTTATCAAACTTTAAGTGCGGGAAAAAATATCGACTGGTGTATCCAAACTTTTGAGCGGTAGTGTATGTCGTATCTTCCATTGTACAATGACAATAAAATTGTAGAAAAGAAAATCGGTCGATTTTATGCTGCTTATTGAAGACTGCTGGCGAAATAACCACTTGGAAATTCGCGTCGGTGAAATGACTCTTCTTCAATTATTCTTCATCGACAAATGAATTCTCGATATATTTTTCATTCATTTCAATTGCATATAAGCTGCACTGAAAAAAAACGAGTGTGCGAATGGCGCAGACACTTTTTAGAAGTTTCGTCTCAGATTCTTCACGCGAGTCACTACATTAATCCAAAATCAAATAAAATGTTCTCCGTAGAGTTTTACCACAAAATCTGTTGGCAAATCAGCCTAAAATGTGTTTAACTTTGAGGCGACAGCTTTATCGATGAAAAATTAATTGATCACTACCCGTAGAATGGAAATTACAAATAACATTCATACTTATATATGAGGTTTAGTAAAAAGAAATCCATTATTTTCTAGAGTCAACCAATCAGGAAACTGTCGCAAAATTGTTTTTACGAAATATGGTTAAATACGAAATTGTTCTATTGGAAAAATCATAGTTTTTCTTTTTACTACACGTAATATATTTATTGGTGAACATTTGTTTATTTCCATTATATATTTTTTCATAATACTTACGTTTATAGTAAATGTAACCGCAAATATAATTAGAAACACACAATATAAAAGCACAAATATTACATATTTATTTTCGTGACAGGATATTTTTGTAAATACTAAAATGTATGATAATTATTGAGAAGTAGGTATTAAAAGAGCCTCTTATGAATAAAAACGTATGCATATTCAAGAATTAACAATATATATGTATTCTTATATATATATATATATATATATATATATATATATATATTTATTTATTTATACATATTATTTAAATGGAACTCTACCGTAAAGTACTCACGGCATGCCTGTTAATTGAAAGGCTAGATTAGTTCGATCCAACGATGCAATCAATCTGGTTTTCAAAACGTATTAAACAATTCGTAAATTAACGCGCTCAAACTGTGTTGCTTTTCACCTGTGTTATTGTGGTATCAATTCACGTTGCGTACCTACGGACTGTGCAAATATAAGCTTGGCGTCACGATTCCAACTCGCTTTCTGGGTGTTCGAATGAGAATGATGTTGATGCTAGGTCTCAGAGTTGTGTTACGATCTAATCCATTACAATTACACACTAGTTCATTAGGGGTTTATTATTATTTTTGGTAATTGACGAATTAAGATATTAGACAAATTAAAGAAGTCTATTAGACTAGTTAACAAGTTTATTAACCCATAATGGTCACCCGGGGTCCAGTGTACCCCAGGCAAATTTTGTAGGGATATTCCATTGACAATCGAATTTGTGTTGTCACATGTTGTTGTCTGAACCTACTCCAACACTATTCAATCGGTAGCGATGGTGAAAATGGCGTCAGTTGTCTTGCAGGTAGAAAATAGTGCTGTTCAGGCAAGTAATATATATTATTCTTGAAAATATACTATTTCAAGAGTAACATAGCGTAGGTTTTTTCGCCATATCGCAAAAATCAAAATGTATATGGATTTTTCGATGAAAAATGTTTTTTTTTTCTTTTTTTTTCTGATTGTTTTTTCGCCATATTAAAATTTGTAAACGAAAGAAAAAACGGTAATTATGCAGATTGGTGACTTTTCTGAAAAACGATCGAATTTTTTTTTGTCATGAGGTGCTTCCATTGTTCGCCACTATCGATATTTCGTCGGGGGAGGCTGAATTTTTCCATTAATACCATAAGTTATGGGGTTTTTGAGTTTCCGTAAATATATAAAAAAATACGACATTTAAAAATATTTCTATTCCTCTTGTTTTTCGTTGCTAAGAAGCTACGTATTTCCTAATGATATTACATGATACGGGCAACAATGTATACATTTCGGAATGATGAAATATGTTTTGGTTGTCCGTTCTCAAATTGTCTCTCTCAAACCCAAATAAACCCAAACAAACTCATGAAGAAATTCGATTGTTTTTCAGAAAATTCATCTTACCTGTTTACGGAAACTTCAAAACCCCATAACTTACGGTATTATTGAGAAAAGTCAGCCTTCCCCGATAAAATATCAATGGTCGTGACCAATGAAAGTAACTTGAGGTAAAAAAAAAATTCCGTTGTTTTTCGGAAAAGTCAATAAACTGCGTAATGACCGAAAAAACATATGAAATAGAATACTCGTGTAAGATTTGCATCAATAAATCAAGTAGAACGCAATTAGCAACAAGTTTTTGGCGTGGGGTCCACTATACCCCATGTGATCATAACGTGGTATACTATAGGCGGTGTGACCATTAAGGGTTAACAGTTTCAAGCTAGAGTTGCAAAAACAAACTTTTGCCATCACTGTAGATTGGGCAGGTTCAAATTTGAGGAAATATACAAACCACTGAATAGTCATAAATAGCCATCGCATGTCGCATTTAAAGAGAACCTTCATCGATCATTCATTGATACAGCTTTCCAATACAAAATCACCACGAAAGGGAAAGGGAAATGTCTCATGATCCTTGAATACAAAAAAAAAATGCTTGTGCTCGGTCCTGTTAACGTCTGGCACTAAATTTCGTTTAATAACTTCGAGTTTCCGGTGGTGCTCTGTCCGAGGCCCATCCCCATTCAATCCTTGGGGATCTTTTTTTTCCTCTTTTCTCTTGACATCTATATCTAACTACTCGATTCTTTGTGGTTGCCTATATTCGACTATCCACCGAGAATTTCATCAGAGAATTTAACCAGATTTTCGAAATTTTGGGATTATTCAAAGTCACATAAGATATAGAGGAACTTGACCATTTCCTCGTTTATAATTGATTTACTGGACATTATTATGAATCCCAGCTCGAAATTTTCTTTGTTTTGGAGACAGTAAAAAAAAACGTCTTGAATTAACATTGGTTGGTTTGATTTCATAGGGCTTCACGATCTCTTTTATGTTTATACTGCTCTTGTGACATTGCACCAATTTCAGTTCTCTGGATATTCCACAGAGAGTTCCAAGGGAAACTGTCACCCAGGCAAATATTGGTCGAGGTTGGAACTGCTTGACTAAGGAAATTGCCAGGTCCAAGGTCAGTCTCGTGGCAATTCCGGATGAGTTTAATATCTCGGAAGATTGAGAAAAATATATAGGACAAAGGTATTTGGGTTTGGGTGGAACACAAGTTTTGTTTGGGTTTGTGTCTACAACTAGTAAAACTACTTTTTAACTCTCTGAGAATTCTATAAGAAATTCTCGAAATTCTCGAAATGACAGATTTAATTTCAAAAGAAAGATTCATTTTGATAAAACGATCGTTAAACATAGGTTAGTACAAAAAACAAGATAGACAGATTCTTGTACATTGTTTTATTGAAATACTAGATTTGTCAGCGATTTCGTACGCGTGATATTTGTGATTAACTTTAGAAAAGTTATTTTTGCGGAGATAGTTGAGAATGAAATATCAATAAAATTAACTTAGAAAGGGTTCATAAACAATTCTTATATTAGTAAAAAACATATATAAATATTATAGAAAAACAAGTATTAAAAAATGTCTTTATATGCAGTGTAAAAAATGGGAAATAGGTATTTCCATGCGGTAAAATGAAGCCTAAACTTTAAGTTAGACGTCTAGCAATAGACGTCTAACTTAACTGTGAACTGTGAAAAGTGCATTCAAATCCATGCAGTAGTTTTTGCGTGGTGCGCGTACAAACGTGAAGTACCTGATGTATGTAAGGCCCACCTTATTTGTTTTCAAGTACAAAAAAACTATGAATGTTGAAATGAAACAAAAACGTTTATTTAATCATTTATTCAATAATCAACGTATTAATAATCATTGTTGTTCAGAAAACAATGTTCACTATTAACTATACGCTTTTTTTTAAAGTGTCTTCTGAGCCTTTTTCAGACCACCGTTTTTTAATAAGGCCATACCCGTTGTAAGTGCGTACAAAAAATAATAATCTTCAATTTTTAACTTAAATTATCATAACAACTTGTAGGGGAGACCGGGGCAAAATGAAGTTCGGGGCAAAACGGGAAGTAAGCTTGTGTGCGTGAATAGTAATCGTGTTCGGACCGGCGATGGCGCCATTTGCACGAACTTCACTCTCCGCTAGTGCGTCCAAGCAGAGCGGACAGGTTAGAACTCGTTTTTGCGTTCCCGAGAGAAAAAAGTGATATTGCAAGTGTTTTTATGCGATGTTTGATTCAAAAACTGATGTGCAGACATGTATGTACCTGAGTTAATGTATTTTTTTAATCCCAAGCTTATTATAGTAGTCCAAAACATTTTATTCAAACCAGATTTTTTCGCCGGTAGCGTTAGAGGTTAGAATTGCTTCATCTTTTTTGCCTACGTGTGGATCGTGGCAAGATGGTCGGAGCATAATCGGATACTATCTATGCCCCATCCTTGTGATTAAAATAACATTTTCTATGTAATGATAATATATTTTGTTGTAATTTCTACTTAAATCAAGATCAAAAATATTTATTCATTTACTTATTTGTCTACAGATAAAATGGTTCGCAATTGTAAACGAAAAACAGATCGTGGTAAATGGAACGAAGAAGATATGAGAAGAGCATTTAC
This sequence comes from Ophioninae sp. B BG-2022a, assembly GCA_030522765.1. Lineage (NCBI taxonomy): Eukaryota > Metazoa > Arthropoda > Insecta > Hymenoptera > Ichneumonidae > Ophioninae sp. B BG-2022a. The sequence continues at coordinate 2,725 of JAPYZJ010006927.1, read as the reverse complement.
TGCTCTTCTCATATCTTCTCTAAATGTATTCTTACTGACAGAATGGGATTATTGGACATATTTGTGGGCGCTGTCTACCCGATTAAAAAATGTACTCGTTTTGCCCTGCAGCGTTTCCCGTCTAGCCCCAGTCATGGGGCAGGACGGGAAATTTGCTGAGTTTATTTTTTCATTGTTTACCAAAAAAGGTCTGTGATTTCGCATGCTACAACGGTAAATTATCAGACAGGAATATATAGTTGTTACCTCTTTTGTTAAAGAACGTCATTAAAGAGTTTAATTTTCCTTGTATTACGTGTTTTGTCTTAGCTATCCCATTTTGCCCTGGTCTCCCCTATAGTGCTGATAAACCATTACATATAGTTAGAATAAAGATTTACTAGGTAATATTGAAAAAAAATTTTGTTTTCGAAAGTTTTTGTACGTCGAAATTTAAGATACAACTACGTGCGATCGCACGCGCTGCCTTCTATCGACTGCAAATTTGTTTGGGTTCGCCACAGCGCGGCGGCTGCTATGGCAATTTCGGCCACTCAAAGTTAGACACTCGACAGTGAGAGCACAATTGGTTTGACTTTGGAGTTTTGGATATTTCATACGTGGGCTTTATTAGAGACTGGGCCTTACATGGGTCAGGTACCGTACAGACAGACAAAAATTTGAAAAATGGTTGTTTAGGCTTCTGATGCTCTAAGAAACCCCCCATTATTTTTTTTCGAATATCTTCAATGTCCAGACATCGACCGGTTACAATTTTATTATATGTACTTTTAGATATCTTAAGTGCAGTAATCTTTCCCCAAGTTCTCCTACTCTGCATCAGACTCCTTATAGAATAATTGCATGAAGAACGAGGTGTGATAATTTTGGGAGTAATCCAGAAAAAAATGTGCACTCACGATTGACGGATGCCATGACGATCCCTGGTAGACAGCCAAATAGAAGAAGTGCCGCCGTCGCCATCAGAACGAAATTGGCTTCGTATTTCGCCACCATTTTTTTTCGAGTTGACTTGATCAGCCACCACGATGAGCAATGAAAAAATGTCGCAGCTTCCTATCGACCAGGGCTTCTTTATACGGCACGCGAGAACTCTGAGCAACCGTCATCGCTGCGCCTCAATCCCGATCGTTCTATCTGTCAAGGTTCAACTCCCACCGTTAAACCCAGAAGTGTGACCGTGAAAAAGACCCGCGTTCCACCGTAAAATTTACCGATCTTACGAACCATCCTGACATCCACATATCTATCTCGATATAAAGTGTACACCATTTAACCCAAACCAACTCAAATATCCCCACGAATATCTTTGATTTTTCAAGAATATTTTGGTGAAAAATCATTTCAAGGTCATGAAAGGTCGTTGGATTCGTGTGAATATCAACTACAACGATTTAATAAAAAAATATACATATATATTACCATTTGAAAAAATACTAATAACCTTGTGAACGCTAAAACAATGACCTTGAGAAAAGTACATTAATGGACACTGTTTCAGCCCTTCAAAATTAATTAATTTACCTCCGAACCTTTTATTTTTCATCACTCTAAGTACAAAGGAGATATTTAGGGTGGTCGCTTCAAATGGTCCATCTTGTATACGTTTTTAACACGTCCCAATCCATCGTGTCTCACTGATTATTCTCATTTGGCATTGGAATCCGCGGAATGTTCACGGATTCAGATTCAATTCACGAGAGAATCGGTTGTTGAATTAAATGACGTCCAACCTGGGACTGATTAATCAAATTGCGATTTATAATGAATTGCCTGATGTGAAGGTTTATCAATTGACCAATCATAAACGTGGATTTTGTGCGTTCTGCGCATCACCAAATGCAATATTTCTTCCAATTTATCCCGAGAAATTAGTTGATTTAGAAAAAGAACGTATATTTTGAAATTCGAATTTATTACGAAAAATTATTATCGAAAAAAATTGGTATTATACTTACCAATTATCATTTATGGTATTTAGTGTTGTTAATGTTACTGGGGAGCTATGCTGGTGTCGTTCTCGCCGACTGAATGTGCGGGTGTGAATTTTAATGAGACATTGAGATAGGTGTACATAAACTGAGTCAGTGTCAAACCATTCATACACAATATATATATGCACAACTACACACGGTTGTATATAAATGTATATGGGGCATTCCACGCGAAACGGACAAGTAAACAAAGTCGATGTTTCTGATTTTAGTAATATTTGAGTATGTTGTAGATATCCATGCCCTTGAAAAGTAATTTCAATATTTTTGCAAAATAATCCTGGTTAAGGAGTTAAGGGAGTTTGAAATTTTGATTAATCTGTGGGGATGCAGTACTTCAAAGTCGACTACCAAGTCATAAAATTATAGATGAAAATAATTTACCCACTTTATTTATTACTTCATTTAAGAGGGAGCCGCACCCGCGAAAAAACTGCGCAGCCTCGGTTCGCGTCGGTAAAACAAAATTAGCGCGAGCTACTGCTACCTGCCGCGAGGCATCATTATCGCTAGCGTCCGGGAAGCCTCGACGGGCTTCGTGTATGAGTATGTATACGTACATACGTACACACTGGAAATTTTGAGATGCGCAGCGCCCCGGCATTCGCCGGAACTAAATGTCACAAACGTCCGACGATATTTTCTCAAAATCGTAAACAAATACCTACAAGTTATGGTTTCCCATGGATCTCCTAAAATATGTGACAGAATCAAATGGTTGAGGTCCCAAA
>JAPYZJ010006915.1:0-11483 GCA_030522765.1 Ophioninae sp. B BG-2022a | reverse complement strand
ATCTCTCCTATGTATTTTAGGAGTGATGGCCCTAATTTTTCAAGGTTAGATGGCCATATTACCTACTACTTTTTTGCATATTTATGACGTATTTAAGCTGCTTTTTTGTTTTCCAAATGGAAACTGCACGGAATTCGAAGATAAATGTCTCCCATGTGACATAAAGGTTATGCATCTGAAAAGAAGAGAGAGATGACTAGTTCTGACTATTCAGTCTAGTCATCTTGTCTTGTCTTGTCTGCTTCCCTTTCTGGGGACCGTTTTTGAGGTGTGGAGCGCTCATTTCTCTATGATTCCTCCACATGGCCATCTTATATTGATTGAAATAATATGGCCATCTTACCTCAACTTCTATGGCCATCTTATATTGAATAGCATAGGAGAGATGGTCACCCCATTGTGTATATTTTTATTTTTTTAAGTGAAGCTAACGTTGGATTTTTGTTATTATTTCGTGTTCGATTTGACAACTAATAAACAAATGACTGAATAAAATTAAAATATTTGTTTTATTTGATGTACTTCAAAATAAATTGCCCCAGAAAAAACTATGGCCATCTGTCCTCGAATTACCCTATAGGTAATAGTGAACCCTGTTTACTAAACCAAAATTATTATTAAGACGTTGATTATTGAATAAATGATTGATTAAACATTTTTATTTTATTTCAACATTCATAGTGTTTTCTGTACGTAAAAACAAATAAGGTGGGCCTTACATGGGTCAGGTACCATGTAAGGCCCATTCATATTATTTAGTGCCATTAATATTAGTGAATCTTTATTATAATTATATGTACTGGTTTATCAGCTCGATCCATGTTGATATCAAAATTTAAGTTTAAAATTGAAGATTACACATTTTTTATATTTTTTGTACAAAGTTACAACGGGTATGGCATTATTAGGAACAATGATCTGAATAAGGCCCAGAAGACGCTTTTTTTTAAGTTTAACTTGATAGTAAACCCGGTTTTCTGAACCAAAATTATTATTCACACGTTGATTACTGAATGAATTACTGAATAAACATTTTTGTTTTATTTTAACATTTATAGTATTTTTCCGTACTTAAAAACAAATGAGGTGGGCCTTACATCAGGGGTTCCCTAACTTATTAATCACGCGCCCTCTTTCTAATCAACGAAAATTTCCGCGCCCCCCTTATCCTGATAATACATATAATTGTAAACTGTAAACAAAGAGCTTGGACGGCCAGCGGAGGACGCAGGCCTATCTACAAATATTGGCAACATAAAAAAATGAACTCTTTTTCGTAAATGTTTTCAGTAACTTTTAAACCTATGTATATTACTAAGTTTGTGTGAAATACCTACATAGGGCGTAAATGCAAGTAATGTGTAATTAAGGTCCTTAGTGTCAGTAGTCAGGTGATTTACTCGAAGATATAGTGTACATACGCCGGGTTGAAAACGTATATAGGTACCCGGGTTTTCATCCGTAAACCAGAAAAGGGTTATTTCGAACCCGTCGCGAAACCATATTCGTTATCCTGAAATTATGAGGCCGTACCTCAAATGATGATCCTCAAAGTACAATGTCCTCGAAATCGTTCACGATAGCTTCCAGTCTTTGAGTTCTTTTTTCTCGTCACAACCAAATGAGCAAACTCGTCAGATGACGAAAACGATTACACAGTGCATGTTTCGATTATGCTATCGTTGCGGGAGATTAGGGATGTTAATGGACGGAGGAGGGCCGGCGAAGGACGAAGGGAGAAATATTATCGAGGATGGCTGCAGCGACGGGTAATGGGTCGCACCGCATCATAATCAATTTCCTCCTACCTCGCTCCTCTTCATTCTTGAACCGTTTCCCCCCTCCCTTCTGCCCTTCCTTCCTCCCGTCATTCCTTCTTGTGATAGATCGTAACGAGAATTTACAAGATCCTATTATTCCTGCCTCCTCGAATGAGAGCAGTCATTTTGCCCCGAGTGAGCGTGGAAATTGATAAACCAACGATGTGTATCCTCCTACCGCCTTGTACTGAACGACTTTTTTACTTGTAGGTTATACACACATGTTTATATATATTTCTAAATGTGTTTTTTTTGCGTATTCACGCATGTTTTCGTCCACTCGTGTTATCGAGATTAATGTGGACCATTATACCCAGATGGACTATTACTAATGATTATATTCTACTACAAAAATAAATATTAATTTCACGATACAATAATGAGCCAATTACCTAATCAAATTAACCAAACAAATAAATCTATGAATAAATTCACAATTAAAAGTATTTACTCGATGGTTATTAGCACCGTGAATCATGATAAACTATTAATAAACTATTAATACCATTAACAAACTATTGATAAACCATTAATAAACTATTCATAAAATAGACAACAAACTAGACTAACTAATAAAATAGATAATACACCTTACAAATCTTGAAAACCTCGAAAATCTAAAAAAATCTCAAAATTCTTAGAAGCCTTAAAAACTTTGAAGTCCTTCAAACCTTAAAAACCTCACACACCTCAAAACCTCAAAAAACTGTAAAACCCTTAAAAGCCTTAAAATCCTGAAAACCTCAAAACCCTCGAAAACTGTAAAACTCTTCAAAGCCTTAAAAACGTCAAAATCCTTAAAACCTTAAAAACCTCAAAAAACTATAAAATCCTTAAAATCTTCAACAACTTCAAAAACCTAAAAAACCTCAAAAATCTTAGAAAGAACCTTAATTTCGTACGCAGTTCGCTGTCGCGTCCATATTCATACGTACGTGGTCAAGAGCTGGCGTCGTCCCGCCGCCGATTCTTTTCTCCTCGGGGCCGGTGGGCCCCGTGCGAAGATGCAGGCGAGAGGACCAACGACGTGCCCGAGAAAACCGAGGAAGGTGATTACGACGTAGCTAGGGCGAAGAGAAGTTGACGGGGGCGGAAGGGGAGGTCCCCGACCCGGCTGCATCCACTCGGCTGCTGTTGCAGGCGGGGGAGTTAAGGTCTACGTATCTCGTCTTAAGGGGAGCAGGAAGGGGAGTATGTCGGTGGCGGGCGCCTTCCCGCCGCCGTCAAGTAGTTATATTTAGATTCAGCCCGCCGGTTTTCTCTCGTCTCGTTCTTTCGTGCTACCCTTCCTCCCCCCTCCTACTCCTCCGCTCTCTTCTAAGATCTGCAGTTTCCTCTTTCTACGTGCGATCTTCCGATCCACGTTCCTGTTTTTTTTTGTTTTTGTTTTTCTCCTTTATTTTATTCAGCATTCTCGTGTCGGAGCGCTCCTTGTTTTACATACAAGACCAACCGAGCAGAGTACAACTTCAAGAGTTGATCTCAAGCTCGAACATTCGCGGAGCTTTCAGGGCGATGCACGGGAGATGAGGGTTAGGCTTTGATCCTCGAAACCGATTTGACTCGCAGGTGTTAAAGAAATTAGCGAAAGGCTACTCTCGGCCACGTCCCTTCGTTTGGGCCCACTCTATTAGATGGAATCTGACCCCCCATTCTGACGATAAAGTATAAACCCTTTCGGAATTTTTTTAGGATTACGTAGTTTTGTTTTTTGGTTAATTGTTTGTTTAAGGTTAATCAAAGGGAAATAAGTAGAAATATATAGTTCAAAAAATTGGGGTGGGGTAAGACGGGGTAGCGAGGTAAGATGGGGACCATACCAAAACCGATGATAGGTACAAAATCGCTGGAAAATTGATTTTAACGCCATCTGACGGTATTTAGCAGTACTTGTTAGTGTCGCAAGAAGTTTGGTCCATGGTGTGGACATTGCGTCTTGATAAGTTTTTTTTCTAATTTTAAGTGGTTTTATCTAATTTTTGACGTAGGGGAAGGTGAGGTAATACGATCCCTGAAGGTAAAATCATCCTCCGCCGAAAATCATAGACAACTAATGTCATCTATCCAAATGCGCATAAAACATGTTTCCCGCACCCCTGCCACCCGCGCCTGCCGCGCCTCTCCAAGTGTCATGGCGGTGTGAGCGCTGGGCGTGATTTTATTAAAAAATAATCAAAAAGTGTGGCTCTGATCTAAGGTAAGCCTGTTTTTGGACTTTCATTACTTTTTGCATGTTCATGTTTATTGAAATGTTGTTTTATTTTTGGGTATTAATAGCAGTTAGCTAATATTTAAGCAATGTTCGATCACAGCACGCGGTATTTGAAGGTTATGTTTCGATCGATATCTTGGAATTTGGTGTTTGGGGTAAAATGATCCCTTTCTGTGTGTTTAAAATGATCCCTGGAATTGTTTTATCCCATTAGAGGCGGAAAGGGAAAAGGCAAAAAAAAAAGGAAAACAGATCAGATTCTTCTGGAGAGGAGAGTGATACTGAATGCCTCTTCTGTACTGAAAGTTACTCCAAAGACAATAAAGGCGATGGATGGGTTAGGTGCGTTGTGTGTCTTAAATGGGAACATGAGGCTTGTGCAGGAGTAGATAGTGACGATGAAGGCAACTTTACTTGCGATATTTGCCTTTTGAATAATCAATTTGACAATGTGAAAAAAATTAAGGTTATAAGTCTATTTCTAAGTTGCTGATAAAAAATTTATTATTTTTTAAATGAAGAATTGATTTTTCTTTTAAATTTTGATATTGATAAAAACCTTTGATGGGGATGAGTATTATTTGTGTTTTTTTTTATTTAGAAGAGTTTATTTGTTTAACTATTGCTTGACTAGGTATGTTGTTAATTTTTCAAACCTTTTAAAAGTTTGTTGCAATGTTTAACGTTTAATTTTATTGATTGAGTAGTAGATAATCACAAAAAAATGATCTTTAATGAAATTAAAAGACTGCAAAGGTTTTGTGTAACTTGCTCACATACTTAAATTGTTATGGACAATAGGTACATATGATTAAAATAAACAGCTGAGTTTTTCTTTTCGCTGATATTTATTAACTTATGGTATAAAATAATCCCTGGGATTATTTTACCCCTACCCCAGGGATCATTTATGCATAGGTGTGTATAAAATGGTCCTTTACTAAACTTTAACAAAAACCTGTTATACAAAAAAAAAACAATCGATATATATTAAAAAATAAGTATGCAGTTACAAAGTTAAGTAAATTCACTACCTCCAATAATAGGAATCTTGCGATTTTGCCTTCAACGTTAGCCACAGTCAAGTTTTTCCCTTAAGGGGATCATTATACCTCACCTTCCCCTATATAAAGTGCGTGGCTATAGATAATGTATGGCATACAAGATGTGTAACATAATTTTTTGTTGATATTTGTTTATTTAACTATTATAAACTCATGAATTCTTTCCGGCCTGCTTGGTTTTATAACCTCAAAAAATTTAATATCCCTTAGGAGACCACTTTGGGAAAGATAGGGTATCTATTTGCGGGCAAGACGGGGTACCCCTTCTTACACGTTTATTTGTTACATCTTTTATTTCGCTTTAATTGGAAAAAATCGTTGCTAATTGGGTTAATGTTTTGAATAGGTTGTGGTTCGAGAATAGTAACGAAAAACTAATAGAGGGGAGTGGAGTGAAGAGCAAATGAAGTTAGCCATTTAACTAATAAAGATTCAATACCCCATCTTACCCCAAAGGGTACCCCGTCTTGCCCTATAGGTGGGGCAAGATGATGAAATTTCGTTTTTGTTTGAGCTTAATAATTCTATGAGAACTATGTATTTGTGTTTAGACTAATTACAATTTAAGAAACAAAGACTGATTATTCTTTAAATAAAAGTTCCCACTTTGTGCAATAAAAAACAGCGGGTTTTATTTACGAAATACCCTAAAGTCCCCGTCTTACCCCATCTTCCCCTCTACATAGATATTGTTGAAAATATATTTAAATATGTACTTGAAGGAAATCCGAAGAAAAATGTGCATGTTACTATTTTTCTTTAAATTTTTATTAGTGACTTCCTCACTGGTACGCTCTGTTAGCGCTTTTACCTGTCCCCTCTCCTTTTTTCTTATTACTCAAATTTCCTCTACGTTTCTTCCCTGTTCCGCCATCTTTATTCCCCTTACAATACCCCACCAGAACCTAAGTCCCATTGCGACCACAGCCGACTTACGCTACAGTATTCAGCGTTTGCCAAGGGTACGGGGAAACTGTGGAAAACCCGTACCGGTATAGACAGTGTATTCTTTTGAATCCTTAGTGTACGTACTTTTCATCAAAGTATGTATCTCTCAGGCCTCAGAAAAATCGGCTTCCCGCTGACTGGCCAAAGCTGCCAGAGGCTAAGCGGTCACCGATCCAAGTATCAGCGTCTCCTGATGCCACTAAACATGGGTAATCACCGGAGACGCGCTTCTCAGCCACCAGCTTTCAGTAATTTCCCAAAAAGTCCAAAAGTGAACTTTTGCTCGGAGGGTGATGAGGGCTACTCGAATGGGCAGAGACAGGTGCAAGTGTGTAATAAAGATGGTAGGATAGATAAAGAGATATCGGTGAGGGAATATAAGAAGTTAGCGAAGCAGAGAATGGAAGCGAAGAGATCTTCTCGTTAAATAGACTTACCACCATTTTACCGTCTCACCTCTACAACCCCCCTCCTCCTCCTTTTAGCTTTCTCACTCTCTTTCTCCGCCTATAAAAGTATTTATTTGCCGTCGGTTCGCGGCTCAGTCCAGCGTGCACAGGAGGCGACTGGGTTACCAGTGATAGCGTTAACTCATCGTCATCCTCCGCGGAATCTCATCTCTCGTTTGCACTCTCGTGCCAGAGTACGACGATGGTGAGGAGGAGGAAGAGGATTGGTAGGGGGGAGAAGGGAGGTGGCAGGATGAGGAGAGAAGTGAACGGTGGGGATCTCGCTCTCCTCACCAGCAGCACCCCTCCTCCTCCAGCGAGCAACCACCGCGTGCCTGGCAATAAGTCAAAATGCTCACTACTCCTCGGCCGGGGCTTTATGCGCCGCATATCTTACACGCTCGTTGATGCATTTATCGCCGCGTTTCTTCCTCTCCTTTCGCCTCGCGTATATTACAGTTACGGAGCGGAAAGGTACGAGAAGTGAACGCGGCCTGTTCGCTCTTGCGCCTACACGAAGGGAGGAAAAGAATGAGGATGAATACCGGGTGTAGCAGATTGGGTGGAAAACGACCGAAGCTTGTCCATTTGATGGGAGTACACGTGCTGTTGGATCCGGTTTGCGCATGGGGTGGACTTGAGGTTGTTTGGGTTTGTTTGGGTTACGGAATCGTCGAACGTCTCCACAGGGTCTTCGATGATTTGGGCTTCGAGTCAGTATGTTGTATTTAGAATCATTAGGATGTTTGGAACAACTGGGTTCAACATCTTTGATGAGTCGATAATCAACGTTGCGTTGATAGGGAATCGGTTTGATGCATCTGTATATTTATTTGTAGAAACGGCACGTAACATCAGCCGAGAAAACGATGTTTCTGTGGCTTTATTTGGCATTATGAAACATAGGGAGTTGAAAGCGAAATGCACTTGGTCTGATTACGGGCGGGTTTCCTCCGCTCGCACGATCACCGGCGAGATCGTTTCGTCGGTTTACCCCTTCTATTTTTCACTCTTTCATTCCAGGTAGACCACATAGCGATTCAGTTCTACGTTGGTGGAGAACGCTCAGAGTTCCTCTCTTTCTTGCTTTTTTTTCTTGTTTTTTATCTCCGCGCGCCACCTTCGTAATTCGATTTGCGCGCCGAGATATCCTCCAAGCTCTTGCCTTTTTTTTTTCTCGTGTATTCTGGACAGTCTTCTATAAATATTACTCGAGAGATCACCATTGAGGTGGAGGAGAGTGAGAGTAAGGCAGAGTCAGGGTATAACGTTGCGCCAAAGTAAATGGCAAAATCGGTCTAGCCGCGATGAAAGTACCAGGCCTCACTCACTTCTCCGGCTTGTTCCCCTCTTGTGCTGCAAATATCCGATCTTGTACGAGGCTACCAACCGTACAATGTTTTGGAAGAGAATTTCACAGCCCACTTTCGTTACGGAACGTGCTCCAGCTAGAGTTCTCCGTCTTTGTGGTTTTCCGGGATTGCGGAATATTCGAGGGAGTATGCTACGGAAGAGTTCGGTTAGCTGAGCAGCCTAGGCGATGGATGTTGACTTGCTTAGGCAAGGGTACGTTAGGTCGCTCAGGAAGCTTTCATAAGCTGGTAAGTACTCGTGAAGTCTCAGATAGCTGCCAACATCTTGAGTTTTGGTTAACAGCACTTTGGACCGCTTCCACGAGCAATAAAGATATCTTGGTTTATTGTGTATGGTAGCATTCCTGGGCTGTCTTTCTTCAAGACCAAACGGGTATGATGGGCTGCACAGGAAGCTTTTATAAGTTTCCAATCAGCGAGACATTCCAGGCTGCTATGATCAGCTTGAATTCGAGTTAAGGGCATGATGAACATTACCACGTGACATACGAGTGCGAAAGAGATAGTCGAAACGTTTTAAATCGCGATTTCAGAAGAATGAAACATTTTCATCGAAACTGACGACCGGGGGGCTCTTGGTGCCATCGTCCTGAATGCACACAACAAATTTCGTACCGATTCGTTCAGCTGTTTGACAGACTAGTCGTTTCAAAACTTCGAAGTGGACGGAGACGTGTTCTCGGTTTCTCGTTGCGATTTCTCAAGGATGAAACAATTTGATCAAATATAGCGAGCAGGAGACCCCCGGTGCTATCGTCCTGAATGCACACAACAAATTTCGTACCGATTCGTTCAGCCGTTTAAGAGAATAGTGGTTTCTAAATTTTGAACTGGACGGAGGCGTATTCGTCAAGCCCTTAACAGCGCTTTGGACTCGATACTCAATACAGATTGGTCTACTGCCTACAGTCTTCATCCCAATTACGGAAAGGGTAGATTTAAGTCTCCGCCAAAAGTAGAATTTGCTCTCGATGAACCCTCTGTAGCTCCGTGTGACATTTCTGTCACATACCGATTCCTCATCAAAATCAAAATATTTCTTCAAACCCATTTTGAGTCAATGAAACTTGTATAAATTTGTATAAATTTCTATTTTTCAAATAATTAAATAAAATCAGATTTTTCCAGAACCACGTATACTTTTATTTCTTTCGATAATCATTTTTAACTACTTATTTAAAAATTGTATATATTTTCCTACAAAGGGTAAACCAGCCCTTGGACAGTTTATACGGATTATCTATATTGTCCTCCTGCCCACGCCATTTTTTAGTAGTCTTAGGCTGCTGCCTAAGGTTATCCACTGCAATTAAGGCAAGTCCAAGGTTCTTCTAGTAACGTGGGTGTCTTTGGTTCCTGCCCGAGGTACGTTCCTCAAGCTTTCTTTAGGTACTCGTGGTATCTCAGACGGCCTTAGATACCCCAGTCCGCGCAGGCTTTTCATCCAGTGCGAATAAATTATTCGTATTTCACGGTGATCAAGGTGCACTATGGTATATAATTAACGATCCTGTATGATTATTGCGTGCACCATTTGCAAAGAACATAACGCGACTTTGTACATGATTTACCAACAAGTCCTTAAGTTTCCCTAGCTGCGGGCATAAGAGCTCTTAGATGAGTACTCGTGGTAGTGCCGGAGGAGAACTCGTCCGGCAGGCTTTCTGGATCGAGTTTCTAGATGCTCAAGTTTATGATGAGAAACGAGTCGGCGCGGGGGCGGACATGGATATTACGCGGGTGTCCTGCTGAGATTACGCGTGCTTTAATTAATGAGGGAACTCGGATGATCTTCGAATACGTTTTTCCGGACACCCCCGTCTTGCCTCGTATAACCTTTTTCCTTGATTGCGCAATGAGTGGGGTATCGCATCATTGGATGGTTAAGGCAGGAAGGCCATGTATAAATGTGAGAAAATAGATTTTTCTTCTTCCATGAATTTTCCATTTACAAATTTGAAAAAATCGAATTTTCTTCTTCCATAAATTGATAGTTCAATTTCTTAAGGATACTATGTCCAATTTTTAAAGCGAAATTTTAAGAATTGTTGAAGTTATCTCAAAAAGACTGCAAGAGCGTGAGTGCGGAGTAAATAGAGGTATGCGGACTTTGACCGCGTTTTTCTCAAAACAATGTTTTTCCCAACTGCTGGAGTGATTACGCCGAAAATCTGCCAGCGATTTCGATGAAATTTATCACACGTCTTCGTTACATCAGCAGTTTGTTAGTGAACCTCAATATCATTTTGAATTCTAAAAACATAACCTACTTTTACCTTCAAATATAGCAAAAGTTTCATGAAAAATCACAAAATTGACTTTATTAAGCTGCCATTTGCTGAATTTTGCACATGTTTCAAAAATCCTGGTTCACCAACAGCATATGAGTCTTGCCTTTAAGAATCATTTTGATTTTTTTTTCCCGATAATAACAGTGTGATGGAGGGCTTCAGCAGTGCGGCAATTTATCGAAATCCACTTCCAAACCATAATGTAGACGGTGGGTAATTTCCATGAAAAAAAAGTGTATATATTTTTTTAAAACAATTAAAATAAGAAAAAAAAACATACTAAAAGATCAAAAATTTCATGTGTATTCATACCATGAAAAAAAATCATAAGGAACCCATCTTTTACGAGCTTGTAAATGGTCGTGCTGCATCAATCGAATACATTTTCTATGCCATCTCTGTATGTCAATTACATGATTAAACGAACTTACCTGTAAGTGAAGTTCGATCATGATTGTATGAAGCGCCTCTTCCGAATAGATCAACTCGTAGTCCCTCTACTCTATACTGGTGTCGCCACCGTTTTTAAAGCTGGTAACCAGACAAAGAAAAATTTTGTTTTGTCTCCATGACTCCTGGTTGCTTGTTCGTCATTTCTTTTAAAGCGCTGCCGTAACAATTCTTTTGGGGAATAATACAAAGGGGAAGAGTTAACCAGCCCTTGGACAGTTTATACGGATTATCTATATTGTCCTCCTGCCCACGCCACCTTTCTTGGGTTTTTTTAGTAGTCTTAGGCTGCTGCCTAAGGTTATCCACTGCAATTAAGGCAAGTCCAAGGTTCTTCTAGTAACGTGGGTGTCTTTGGTTCCTGCCCGATCTATTCGGATTGATCAATTCGGAAGCGGCGCTTAATACAATCATGATCGAACTTCACTTACAGGTAAGTTCGTTTCATCATGTAATTGTATTTCGCGCTTCTTCCTCTAGATTAACTCGTAGATGTTTAAAGTTTGTTACGGCTGATTATAATAATTTGTGGTTACAAAAAAGCGGTTAATTATCATTACGAATTATGTATTTCTTTGTTTATTTAATTTTATTATCATTTATTTATTGATTTTTAACGTTGTTTTATATGTGTTTACTAACAATTAACTTGTGCCATTTGAGGACAACTAACGAAAATGTCAACGAATAAATTATGGCAATATCGACTTTGCGAATATGTCCTTCTTTTTTACTAAGGCAAGCTTGTAAAACCGCGAAAACGTTTCTGAATTTTCAGTCCATCCTGCAGTCTTTCGAATCGTTTCAATGTCGACATCCATTCTACTTGCTGCTGAAGTGGATGCGTGGCGTGTACTGTGCGCCGTAAATATATGT
>JAPYZJ010006912.1:0-12819 GCA_030522765.1 Ophioninae sp. B BG-2022a | reverse complement strand
AGGTATTTTAATAACGATTATATTGAATAAGAAATAGAGAAATTAAAAAATAATGATTTTCGTTGCCTCGCAACGTTGCGAACTTCAACCTCATGAAAAGACAAGAAATTTTAAAGTCCTAGTAATTCACAATTCAACAAATGATCGGAAAGAGAGACAACGATTGTTGTTTATTAATTTTAGAACGAGAGAGAGAGAGAAAGCTCCGCCGCGCTCAGTGTGTTGCAGAGCCGGTGGTCTCGAATAAGGAGGAAACGCCGTCGGAACGAGAATCAGAGAAGGCGCAGGCGGGAGGATTAGGCAACGAAACGGCGCGCGCCGTAAAACCACCCGAGAACTTTATACGTTATACGAGTGTTTATTACGTGTGCGTGCCTGTATAGCCCCATACACTTGTGCATGTGTGTTCGCACGAGGAAGAACGAGGGTGATGTGGGGCTCCGCTAAATCGATATTACCATCGCCGTGGCATCGACACGACCTCGTGCTCGTCAGACTGTGCTGTTCCTTCGCTCCCCCTTCTCCCCCGTCCCTCTTTCTCTCCGACCGTTCTCGCCCCCTCTGTCACGAATATTTTTTGGACGCTTAGATTAGCGAATGAATTATCAGTTTTATTATTTTTTTTTTTTGAGGAGTTTCATGAGGTTTAAATGGAGTGGGGTAGAAAACCCGAACTTCCATTGACCAGAAGGCTCAAAATTCTGAATTTGAATTAACCGAAATTACAAATTTTGTAAGTTTTTGGGTTCGTTTGGGTTTGTTTAGAATCAAGGGTTTTAAATCGAACCAACGAACCCAAACGAACGCAAACAAATTTTGTAAACCTTTACGAAATTTTGAGCCTCGGAGTATTAAAATTCGGAATTTTTAGCCATCTGGCTCAAAATGATTAAATGATTATTTTTCAATTTCTCTTCGATTCTTCAATTTTTTTTTACCGATATCGTAAGCTGAAAACAAAAAGCGTAACATTGAAGAATCGAAAGGAAATTGAAAAATAATCATTTTCGGTGCGCCGCAATGTTCTGAGCTTCAGTTTCATGAAACTCTTCCAAAAAATAAACTGTTGATTCAGTAACTAATTTATGCGTCCAAAAAAATCCGACGGGGTGGCAGAGAAAGGGGGGATTTTTTTTCAAATCGGAAAAAAATACTTCGCAAAATAATGGAACTAAGGGAATAAAAAAATGAGAAAACAAATTTCATTGTGGATTGCAACGATGCGAATTTAAAGTCCATGGAGTTTCCACGATCTTTGCAATTTTCGGATTTGGCATACGTTATTTTTACGTAAATTAGCGGTATTATTTTTTGTTTGGGTTTTATGAACGACGATTTTTCTTTGTTTCGGTACGGTCTTTACGCTTGTTTCTTTGTACCGCACGAGAGGATTGAAGCTTTCGAGAACGTTTTCTTCTCGGGTGCACCGATAAAGCCGATCTAATCTAATCTTACCCCCTCTCTCTAGTAAGATTATATACGAGTACTCGCTCTGCTGTTGTTTTGATAAAAAATAATGAGAAGCCAAGTTCTCATCGGCAATTCGAAATAATATAAATCAATTTCAATTTGTCAATTTTAGTTTTTATTTAATTGACAATTTTACGATAATTTTATTTTAATTTTTTATTGTTATTTCAATTTATAACCTGTTATGTAATTTTTAATATTTCAATTCTTATTGTATTTTATTATTATTTCCTGTGAATTATCTAAATCCCTATAAAAACGCGTTAATTATCTCTATCAATTCTCTATCACCCTCTAACACTTTCTCATTTTTAATTTTCTCACAAATGCTGTTTTTTTTGTTTCATTCGTTTTTCCTATATCGAGTGAATCCTTCTTTTTGTTTCGTTCGGAGATTTTTTTCCTCGATTCCAGTGCACTCGTCTCTTTCATAGAACTGGGTGAGATGAGAAAACGATCCCCAAAGAACGGTTTGTCCGCGATTACGAGTAAATATAATCGAATAATTTAATCCCCCATTTTTCGTTCACTCGCCTTGTCTCCCTCCCCCTCATTCGTTCGCTGTAGCGAGGGGGAATACAAGAGGCGGAAACTCGGGGGTCGGTTGAATTCTGGCGGTTGTTTTTCTCATTTGTACGATCACGATGAGAGATCGGTCTTTGCCGTAGAACCGAGTGATCCATCGATCAATCAAGTACGAGAATAGGTAGACGAGTAAATTTCCGGCTTTAATATGAAAAAGAATAATGACAACATTCGATCCAAAAAACTACAAAAAAAAACATGAGCCTGCCTCGAAAAAATTGTGAAAAATTGATAACGTCGATCGTTGAAACGCAACTGAGGTACTTGACCCATGTAAGGCCCAGTGCCTAATAAAGCCCACGTTTTTTAAATTTTAATAAAAAATTGAAGATTAAATATTTTATTTTTTTTTTTGTACGAATTTACGCTTTAACAGAGGACGCTTTTTTCGAAAAAGCTTATAGTTAATAGTGAACATTGTTGTCTGACCCAAAATTATTATTAATACGTTGATTATCGAATAAATGATTAAATAAACCCTATTGTTTTATTTCAATATTCATAGTTTTTTTTTGTAAAAAAAGGCGGTCCTTACATTACCTTACAACTCCCTGAAAATACACGGGGCCGTTTCAGGACCAAGCTAAAGAATATAATGACTGCTTCGTTCATTTTTTTTTATTTTCTCTTTTTTTCAATCATTTTTCAAACCCACTTTTTAGAAATTCAAATCGCTATTATCTATTAAAAATACGTGACAATATTCTTCGCAAACATCACTTCTCGGACTACGGTTGCAAACCAGAGACAAAGAAGAACGGATTTATTGAAAAAAATCGCCGCGAGGGAAAAACGAGAAAAAATGGAAGAATGACGAAGAGCCAAAGGCGACCGAGGGCGCCATCGAAAAACTGTATTGTAAACACTGCGTGCGTACGTTTATACGAGATTTCGCGGTAGTCTGAGCGCCCGCGCGCCTTTTTATTTATGTAGCAAAGAAGAAACTGTCGCGGGGAAGAAAGGGAAAATTTATGGCGTCGGAGAAATATATCCCGCAAGAACAATACCTGCTCGGAGCTCGGAGAAAAACGTGCCGGGAGACGAGCGTCTGTATGCGCGTCCAGACACGCATTTGTATCAAACATGACGGCCGAGTTGGCCAATCGCTGGATCAACGTTTGCCAGAGTAAAAAGAGGAAATTTCCTTGCTCTTTTGCATCGGAAGCTCGGGACAGGGGGGAGGGGTGAGGCGAGGAAGACTGACCGAATCCAGCCTGTTGGACGCGACGAGCGCGTGCATAATCTCGTGTTCTCCCAGGGTATCAAAAATCGTGTAATTCGCTCGACGTTCCAAGATACTTTGACGCAAGCAGGGCTAATTGTGATTACGAGGTACGACCATTGAGCATTTTTTTTATTGGGTCGGGTAACACCGTTGAAATTAGCATCGCCGGAGGTCAATGTTTTCTATGAGATTGAAGTTCGCAACGTTGCGACGCAACGAAAATAATTATTTTTCAATTTCTCTATTTTTTTTAAACTGAGATCGTAAGCAAGATATCTCAATAATTATTCGAATGTTTATTGTAATAATCTAGCGTTTAAATCTCAAAAGAAATACTTCGCGGTATAATGGAACGAAGGGAAGAAAAAAATGAGAAAAAAATTGTATTGGATTGCAACGATGCGAACTTCGAGTCCATAGTAAAAGATCTCAATAATTATTCAAATTATTATTGTGATAACTTAGAATTTAAATCTGAAAAAAATATTTCGCCAAATAATCGATCTAAGAAAATAAAAAAATGAGAAAAAATTGTATTGGATTGCAACGATGCAAACTTCGAGTCCATAGTAAAAGACCTCAAATCATTATTGTAATAACCTAGAATTTTAATCTGAAAAAAATATTTCGCCAAATAATCGATCTAAGGAAATAAAAAAATGAGAAAAAATTGTATTGGATTGCAACGATGCAAACTTCAAGTCCATAGTGAAAAACCTCAATAATTATTCGAATCATTATTGTGATAACCTAGAATTTAAATCTGAAAAAAATATTTCGCCAAATAATGGATCTAAAGAAATAATAAAATGAGAAAAGAAATTTAATTGCGTCGCAACGATGCGAGTTACAAGTCCATTGTTTCCTCTCTCTTTCTCCGTTCCTCTATTTCTATCATGAGATTATATTTATTAATCCAAAATCGAGGTTGCGACGAGCTGATATAGGAATACCACAAAAATCGCTCGTGACAGAGAAAAAAAGTGGATGCGTTTGGAAACGATTCAAACAGAGGTGAAAACGAATGAAAAATACGAGAGCTCTTTTTCCATTAGCCACGTCCAAGTTTAGTTTGTTGGTACGATGGAACTTTAATTTTCTCAATTTCTCCACCTATCCCGAGTCGAGATACTTTTTCCAAATCTCCCTTTGGATACGATTGATTCTCCGATGTGAAGATCGCCCGAAGAACGTTGTGGGTAATTGAGACAAAAGATTATTCGGCTGTGTATCGCTCGCATCTCCGCGCGTCCATAAGTTAGAGAGAGAACTGGCGAGTTGTGAAAACTTTTTTTTTTCTCGGGCATCGTGTGTTCCCAGAGAGAACGAAGACGTCGAGCCAAAAAAAAAAAAAACTCGTAAAATAAAGGTACAAGGCTAGCTATGTAGATGTACGTGTATGCAGATGGAGGATACGTATCGGAGCGATCGTTCGTTCGCAAATGCGTCAGAGGAGGGAGGCGACGAGAAAAAAAAAAGATTCGCCGAGCGAGAGAAAGAGAGAGAGAGAGAGAGAGAACGAGTGAGAGATGACGATATGATTTATTATGCCCCAGTCGAACCTTTCGGGCAAAAGAAAAAAACCATAAAAATTTAGAACATAAACTTAAAGATAACTTAACATGATAATAAGTACAGAATGATACAACGATGGAGATTTGAGAAGGTAACAAAATGAAACGTAAAATAAAAAATAATGATAATAGAGCTGATACTAATGATGCCAATACACTTCGAAGATAATGTAAATGATAACAAAGATGCTTATAAAATAAAAATGAAAGCAAAAAAAGAAAATAAAAATAAAATTAAAATTAAAATGAAGTAAACACTAACAATGCAATGAAAAAAAGTAACTTCCAATAACTCGCAATTAAATAAATAGTCATGCATGAAAGCGAGAGGGAGAGAGATTTGATTTGATGGTTAGAGGAGCGAGGCGACGAGGAAAAAAAAGATTCGCCGAGCGGGAGAGAGAAAGAGGGAGAGAAAGAGAGATTGATTGATTGATTGATAATTTATTTATGCCTTAGTAAACTATGAGGCAATAGGAAATTAGTACAAAAATATAAAAAATAAAAAAATAAAAATATATAAAAAATAAAAAATATAAAAAATAAAAAAACATGTTCTCGCTCTCCGCATATACATCTTAAACACAAAAGAAAAAAGAGAGAGAAAGAGAGAGAGAGAGAGGAGAGTCGAAGCGAAAAAAGATGAAAATAACAGTCGGGTCTGCGGAGTAACATCGACAACGTTGGTATAACCGAGCGATAGCGAGGAAGAGAGCACGCGAGAGGGAACGAGCGAGAGAAAGGAGAAAGAGGTTATCGAGCCGACCAACGAACTCGTTTCCAGCGAACTCTAACTTTAAACTCCCTTTCTCTCTCTCTCTCTCTCTCTCTCTCTCTCTCTCTCTCTCTCTCTCGATTCGTGGGCTTCGCGCGCCGTGGCTTTCGTGCAAACGCACACGCAAACGTGGACGCATCAGAAGTGGCGGGGAATGGGAAGGTGGGAGGGGGGAGAAGAAAACTCGGGACGAACAAGAGACACGGGAGATGCGAAAGATTTTGCGCGGTACCGCGTCCGTACGGTCGAATACGCGAAATACACGACACAACAAATGTATATGTAGTACAAAGTGTAGGTACTATTTTTTTTTTCAGGCTTCCGTAGACGAGTCAAGTCGAGCTATCCGTCAACTCTTTATTGTGATAACCTATAATTTAAATATGAAAAAAAATACTTCGGAAAATAATATAACCAAGGGAATTAAAAAATAAGAAAAAAAATTTAATTGGATTGCAACGATGCGAATTTCAAGTCCATCCGAAATTCCGGAACTCGGGCTCGAAACGTCTGACCGACACCCAACGGGACTTTGCGACGTTTCGGTTAAGCACTACTTTTTTCGGCTAAGTTCGTCGGTGAAATTTCAGTCGGTAAAAGAGGAAAATAAGAATATTGCGATTTTTTTTAGTGACGGGCCGTCCTCTTTGTGAATTAATGATTTACTATTATTTTTTTTTTTAACGTTACGCTATTTGTGTTTTCTTGTAAACGAATTTTTCAAAACCAACTGGTTTCATGAATATTAAATAAAAAAATTGATTTAACTTGTATTTTGATACGGTGTTTATTTTATATTTTACTATGAGATTAAAGTTCGCAAGGTTGTCGCGCAACAAATGATTTTTTGATTTGTCTATTTTTTTATACCTCAATGATTATTCGAGTCTTTCTTGTGATAATCTATTATTTTTAATCTGAATAAAAATACTTCGAAAAATAATCGATCTAGGGGATTAAAAAAATGAGAAAAAATATTGCATTGAATCGTAACGATGCAAACTTCAAATCCATATTTTACTTATACATTGTATTATTTATTTACGACGGTTCATTTGAAAATTGAATGGAGAGTGAATTAATAAAAAAAAAGTCTTACAATAAAACAAAAAAAGTCTAAAAAGTCTAAAAAAAAGTTTTACAAAAAAACAATAAAAAATTAATTTTAAAAAAGTCGACGCAGTCATTGCCCTTGTATTTGTCAACGTGATTTTGAAAGACGAAGATTCTCCCTTCGCCGTTCTTTTTAATTACGTTTACACTCCCGTAATATACGTTCCTCTTCTCCGGCGAGACCGAAACCTCCTCCGGGAAGACAAAAAAGAGAGAAGGGAGAGGGATAATAAAATCAGAACGGGGAACAATTACGGTCGAATTTCCGTGCTTGCTTCTGGGTATACAGTGAATAAAACGCTACCCGCGAATAAACAATTTCTCGTGTTCCGTTCCGTGGTAGTTTTAATGAATGAAAGAGTGCTGAAGCGTTACGAGAGCCGGGACGAGAGAGACGGGTTAACGCGCCCGCACTCTACGGACACGCGAGAAACGCATCGCCCTTTGAAGGCGAGAAAAAGACAGGAAGTACGCGATCAAACCACCACTCGCGCAATTATCCCTCCTTATAAACGAGCAAGAGATATATCAGCACGATTCATCGATTGATCGTTTATTACCATACACACAAACGTCTATCACACAACTCGAAAACGAAACGAAGCATCGTTGCAAACGAAAGAAATAACGAGCTCCCAAAAAATTAGAATTTTGGGTTTGTTTGGGTTGAAGAAACGATGATAGACGTAATACTTTCAACCCTCTGTAGAACGATATATAATATTTTTTAAATAAGTTTTTAAATACGAAAGAAATAACGAGCTCTCAAAAAATAGAATTTTGAGTTTGTTTTGGTTGCAGAAACGATGATAGACGTAATACTTTCAACCCTCTGTAGAGCGATATATAACATTTTTTAAATAAGTAGAAAATTATTATCGAAAAAAATAAAAATATACGTGTTTCTGGCGAACTGATTTTTTTTTTTTTTTTTTGAAAAATACAAATTTATACATTGGTTTTTTTAACAGATAAGTTTTATTGACTCAAAATGAGTTTGGAGAAATATTTTCATTTCCATAGGCAGAGAATCGGTTTGTGAGAGAAATGTGACACGACGCTACAGAGGGTTAAGATCATGTAGCGAAATATGTATAAATGCTGATTTTCCATGGGATTGAAGTTCGCAACGTTGCGGCGCAACAAAAATGATTATTTTTCAATTTCTCTATTTTATTTTTTCACAGAAATCGTAATTAAAATATTTCAATAGTGATACAAATCTTTATTGTGATACTATAATTAAATTGATATTGTGAACCTATAATTAAAAAAAAATACTTCGCGAAATAATAGAACGCAGGGATAAAAAAAAATGAGAAAAAAATGTTCATTGGATTGCAACGATACGAATTTCAAGTTCATCCCTCGGTGCTGAACCGACAACTGTAAATCCCTACGACTACAGATATGTCGAACTCGCTACGTATTGGGCGGAACATATTTTGGTGGAAACCGCGTGCAGGGAGTGAAAATTGACTCACACAGGCTCAACCGACATATCAATACGTAAAACCTTATCGAGCAGTGGCCGACGAAAAGCCGTGACCCACATAACCCGCCGCGCGTTAAATCACGAGGATTACGCCCCTCTGTTCGACGGGTTAGCCGTCTTTGTACGTGCGCGCGTAAACACGGCTGCGTACCTCTTCCGAATTTATACAAACCCTTTAATTATACAGACCCAAAATTCATAAGGACGAAAATTGTTGGAAATTTACTGTCGAACAACTTTGGCAATGACCACTTTTCGTGTAAAATTGAAAAAAAAAAGAGTTATTCAATAAGAAAAATCACCCTTTCTTTTCGGGTGTGAATCGAAAAATATCGATCCCAGGGAAAAATGATGAAAACAAAAATTGTAGGAAATTTAATTCTAAACAACTTTGGTAGTGACCATTTTTCGTGTAAAATTGAAAATAAACGAGTTATTTGACAAACAAAAAACTACCCTTAAAATCAAGATAGCGGAAAATGCAACATCACTAGGAATTCGAAAACCGAAATGTAGACTCCCAGTGATCTCTCCTAACGAATTCCGAAGGGAAAATTCTACTTATAATTATTCCCGGGTTTGGTCCTTTTTTCGTCTAATTCGACTGGACTACTTCGAAGTGCCCGGAGAGAATGAAGAGTCGGAGAACGAAACTCGGAAGCACTTTGACCGCAAACATCCGACCGTTTTCTCCTTTCTCTCGGTTTCTCCTTCGCGATTCTTTTACCTCCCTCCCGCCATGGGGCTGTGTGTACACTTGAGGAGCTTCGCGATACGCGGGTTCGTAATTGCGGAGCGAGCCCGTACTCGCGTCAAAAGCCAGTTATAACGTTCGCTCTCTCTCTCTCTCTTCCGGCCCGCCAACGAAATGCCACTCGTACTCGCGGGTTCGTAAAGATACGGTTAAACCATGGACTTGAAGTTCGCATCGTTGCGACGCAACGAAATTTATTTTCTCTATTTGGCGATATATATTTTTTTCTATTTGAATTCTATGTTATCACAATAAAAATTTGTATAATTATTGAGGCATTTTAATTACGATTATATTGAAAAAGGAATAGAAAAATTAAAAAAAAAAATTATTTCCGTTGCCTCGCAACGTTGCGAACTTCAACCTCATGTTAAACCGGCGTGTGTGGGGTGGGATAGGAATTCCCGAAATACGATTGACCAGATGACTCAAAATTCCGAATTTCAATAGTCCGAAACTACAAATTTCGTAAAGGTTTACGAAATTTTTTTGGGTTTTCTTGGATTTGTTAGTTTGATTAAAAACCCTTGATTTTAAACAAACCCAAACAATGCAAAAAATTTACAAAATTTGTAGCTGAGGTATATTCAAATTCGGAATTTTGAGCTTTCTGGTCAATCGAAGTTTGGGTTTTCTACCCCACCCCTTTTCGTGACGAGAAAAGCGGTGCATCGGAAAAAAACAGATAGCAGGATAGAGGCCAATGGCCCCGAATGCCTCTGATGATCGGTGCATCTACGAAACCTCTCCGACGCATCCACCGTCTCGTCGAACGTGCCCTACCTCTACCTACGGATAAACGAACCCGAGTACTCTCGATTCTACCGGCGTTCACGCGCCTCGCACTATCCACCGAATCCACGGCTCGATACACGTACGCGGACGTTGGTTCAACCGCGTCCGTTGGGACGCATCGACCGAACAAACTTCGACCGTCGTCCATGATTTTCGGCCTTGTTCGGCACGTAATAATAAGTCGAATAAATCAAATTTTCAAAAATCGTGAATTTTATTTATCAAACTTGAAACACGTGATCGGGTCAATTTTCTGGGCACTCTTTTCAGGCAGTTTCTACACGTAGTCGATTCAGTCCAAGTTTTGGGATAAAGTAGATGCAAGAGATTGAAGTTCGTAAAATTGCGGCGCAACGAAAATGACTAATTTTCAATTTCTCTATTTTTGTTTGCCGATATCGTAAGTAAGATATACCTCAATAATTATTCGAATCGTTATTGTGATAATCTATCATTCAAATCTGAAAAAATACTTCGCAAAATGATTGAACTAAGGGACTTAAAAAAATTTTAAAAAAAAAATGTTCACTGGATTCAAGTCCATAAAAATGCATATTTATCGAAATACATCAATTTGAAAAAACGTCATTGGTCAGATTGACCCAGTATGCACTTATAGATTGGCGGAGTGTGTACTCGAGAGATTAATTTGAATTACAAATTTCTTGAATTCGTAACTTTGAGGTTTAATAATTTCGTCGTTTCGTTTTCTAACCTACAATATTGATAACAAGCGTGTTGATTTCGTAGCATTATTCGACGACCAAGCTTCGTTCGTACACCGTGGAATGGACTTGAATTTCGTATCGTTGCGAGGCAACAAAATTTCTTTTCTCATTTTTTTAATTTCCTTAGCTCTATTATTTAGCAAAATATTTTTTATCAGATTTGAATTCTAGGTTGTCAGAATACAGATTTCTACAATTATTGACGTATTTTTATTACGATTGCAGTAAAAAAGAAATTAAGAAATAAAAGAATAATGATTTTCGTTGCGTCGCAACGTAGCGAACTTCAACCTCATACCGTGGATGGACTTGAAGTTTGCATCGTTGCGACGCAACGAAATTTCTATTCTCATTTTTTTATTCCTTTGAATCTCCTATTTGGCGAAATATTTTTGTTTTCATACGTGAATTCTATGTTATCACAATAAAGATTTGGATAATTATTGAGGTATTTTATTTACGATTACAGAGAAAAAAATAGAGAAATTAAAAAATCATGATTTTCGTTGCGTCGCAACGTAGCGAACTTCAACCTCATACCGTGGAAGGATCAGAAGACACGTAGCACGGTCTTGAAGTTTAGCTATCATCGGACGCTCGAATTCCGTTGGGAAGTTCGGGTGCGAACAACGGCTATGACGAATTACGAAGGAACGATGACATACACCAGAGGCTGAACCCGCTCGTTTCGTATGTGTACACGTCGACAGAAATGTATTCATAGTTAGAGATTCTCGCGTGGATCGCGTCCCATGCTTGTTCGGCAAGCAGGGTCCGATAACGCGAGTCCTGGCATTCGAACCGGGCACGCATACACGCGCGCACACATATACGTATTAAAATGTTTGCACGTGTACGACGGAGCGTCCCGAGGCCAGTGGCAAACAGGGACATTCGATACGTGTACCGAGCAATGAGAGTGCACTGACAAATATATGCACATCCGTGTATAAGCGCGTCCACGCAAATTTGCACACAGGAAAATATACTCGGCCGGTATACAAGCCGAAGATCGAGCACGTTCTCGCTCGAGCATTACCGGCCTGACGACAACCGGGTCGTTTTTTTAAAACTACGATAAAACGATGCTTTTCTGTTTTTTTTTTGTTTTTGAACTACACATAATTGTGACTTTTGTGGGATAAAAAAAAAGTTGCTTCTGTGCTTTCATTAGGATTAATTATGGACTTGAAGTTCGCATCGACGCAACGAAATTTATTTTCTCATTTTTTCATTTCCTTAAATCTATTATTTGGCGATATATTTGTTTTTTTCTATTTGAATTCTATGTTATCACAATAAAGATTTTTATAATTATTGAGGTATTTTAATTACGATTATATTGAAAAAGAAATAGAGAAGTTAGAAAAAATATATTTTCGTTGCCTCGCAACGTTGCGAACTTCAACCTCATGATTAATTAAAGTTTCCTTTCCGGCTAATAAAAATTCTTTTTTAACGTCGGTTTTTTAAAAAATAGTGTGACAGAGTAGCCTCTTTCTGTGGAGACCACGTTTCGGTTTACCACTCTGTCACGGCATTCTACGGAAAACAAACGTATGAAATATGCTGGTTAGAAAGAAAAACGCGCCGACCACAATTTTTCCTCAAATTTATCCCACACGTTTGTCAGTTTCCTTCAGAGTTTATGAACACGAGATCGAAGTTTGTACCTTTGGGACGCACCGAGAATCATTGGTGATTCTGTACTCTAGCAACTTTTTTTTTAAATCGTACCCAATTTTTTTTGCGGATAAATAGCTTTGTTTTGTTATAGACAACGATTTTATTAATGCGGAAGAAGGTTCCGAACAATTACAAATTTTTTATAACGATGTTTTACAATTTTGTGAATTTTGTAAATTTTCGAATTTACCTTTTGTTTGGGTTAAAGGAGACCACTTAGTTTCGTGGCATCGAGGCATCGCAAAATGTAAACACACATTATTTGTTTTGGTTTATTTGGGTTCGAATTACCGAATAATTATTTTCAATCGATGCCATTACTTTCCTTGAATCAGTTAAAATCGATCATTTTCAAACTTTAAAAAAACCATGTAAAGAACTCGATATAGCGTAATTGAAGTGAAATCTACATTTTTATACACTTCTTCAATTTTATTGTGATAAAAAAAATGTACTTTCGTAGATACGTAAAGAGGCTGGAAAAAAGTATCAGAGAGATTTACCAAAACCCCTTTAAAATATGGACTTGAAGTTCGCATCGTTGCGACGCAACGAAATTTATTTTCTCATTTTTTCATTTCCTTAAATCTATTATTTGGCGATATATTTTTTTTCTATT